>BQNB010016291.1:12468-37848 GCA_026074375.1 Tanacetum coccineum
ATGGGACCGGTCGAAACAACCTTAGAATTTCCAGTCAAAAGATTTGCAGTAGACGAACTCTCACCAAAATGAAAGTTTTGACCAAACGAAGCAATGGGAGGGATAGGCTGACCATCAGCATCAGGGATAACAGGAGAAGTAGGAGGTGTCTCTTCGTCTTCAGAAACTGGAGGTGGTGGATTATTCAAGTCGTCACCTGTATAAGGCTCAATTACTTCCGCCTCATCATCCATTTCCCAGTCATCATCATTATTTTCCTCCGGATCCTCTTCCGGGTCTTCTTCCGGATCCTCTTCCGGGTCTTCTTCCGGATCCTCTTCCGGGTCTTCTTCCGGATCCTCTTCCGGGTCTTCTTCTATCCAACCATTTTGATTATTAGGGATATTACCCCCAACCCATGGGTGAAATTCATCACCATGACCTACGGGTTCATTTTCGAGATTTGCAGGAGCAGGCACATTAGCAGGAGCATCGACATTAGGATCATTCGAGGGTACATTTGCCATGATTATCTGCAATCATGCAAAATAATGCATAAGGTCACTATATCGTAAAATCAACTTATATAAAATATACATGAATAAATATTCATCCAAAATAATTCCAATAACCCATGAACAATGTTCATTTAATCTTTATACATAAACAAATCTCTTTTGTTTAACATAATAATCCATATGTATTATATCATCATATATACATATTATAGTATTTACTTCATAAATACTACTCGTCCATGATTAACCAATCATAAAGCATAAACCATTACTTTAAAAAGTAAACTTACAGGGATGACTGGATGAATGCCACGAGGAGTCTTAGCGTGCGTAACCCAAAAAAAATATAGTTATAGTTTAGGTTTTTGAAAAGTTGACCTAGTTCTCTATAACTTATGGCTCTTGATACCAATCTGTAACACCCCCATTTTCGGGACAGCGCAGCGGAACATATATGGGTGTTACTTCTTAGCACAATCACACATAATTGATAAAGAACGACTCAAAGAGACGTTATAATAATAACATTGGTCCCAAAATAACATGTTTGAACAATATCCCATATTCGACATATGGTTAAACCATAGTACCACAAAAGTCACCCATCATAATATCGTGTTTCACAAAACAACAAATTGTATCATAACATTTTAACACGGGGATATTTAAAAGTTCAAACATAGACCACGCAAGACCCTCCTCGTGAACTCCAAGTCATCCATCATCCTTGATTACCTGAGATAAAACATGCTAAAAAGTCAACGAAACGTTGAGTGAATTCATAGAGTTTTCATAAATCATAACATGAACACAAGTTTTATTTTATACATCATCTTATAACATTGTGGATCAAACAAGTTATATAAATATTTGCACCGAGCTCATGACACCTCAAGCGTTAACATCAACCACATATGTAATAAATTACCATATGAAATAAACAATTTTCTTTGCCCCCACACGAGGTATCATCGCTAATATACCTCATTTCTCTAATCACAAATCGTCCGTTCAAGGGTGTTCCCACAATGGATCCAAACCCCGGACGGGGGATGTCAGCCCCAATAGATCTATCAAATGTATTAGCGCTCGCTAATCCAAGCAATTAAGCGGTTCATGAAATTAGGGACTTTATGCGATAGGTACTCGTGCAAAATATAATTCAGGAACGGGTCCAGCATACCAAACAATCTTGTGTTCAATTTTAAAAACAAGCATGTATCTCCCTCGCGGGTTTTCAATAAAACAGTAAAAGTAAAGGCGAGGCTATGAACTCACCAAGTAAAGAAGGAGATTAGAGCAGAGATAAAATCGGGACCAAAGAAAACTCCAAAATTATTCCCCCGTGGACCTTACATAATAAGTCGCGACATAAAAAAATATTTTGTTATAAAGTATTCCAATACTTATACATAGTTATATAATAACTAGTTTAATAAAATGCAAAACATGTGCAACATTGAACCGAGATTTAACCAAGGTGTTTTTATCTCTAAATTAGATGTAGGACCTGTACATACACCCAATTAAAAGTCTACTAAGTATCGCTTATCAAATCTTAACTTTTACTAAGTGGTCGCACTTTTATTTTTCTAAAACTAGACGTAAAAGTCTATTTTCTGGTTTGGGTCAGATTCATGAGAGCATTGCTCTCAAACCATTAAGGCTATGAAAGTGAGGCTTTCACCTCTAGAAATCCCTTGGAGTCTACTTTCCAGAACATTAAGCCAATCATTCCAATTGTTTACCATTTAAGAGAAAAGTCCATTTTACTAACTGAAACTCAAAACAGAAAACTTGTTTTCCAGATTTTAGTCAACTTCATGCCATCGTATCTCTTAATCTATAAAAGGTACAACAATGAGGCCTTCACCCCTGGAAATCCACTTAAGTCTAGTTTTCAAAACATTTGGCCAATCAATCATACCCTTCACCAATCCATGGGAAATGGATTTTTACTAACCGAAGGTCAAACCAGAAAGTTGGCTGAACTTCTATCCCTTACGGAAAAGTGCATAATTCTTAATCTAAAATAGCTATGAATGTGAGGCCAAGTGCTGGAGTCTTTCTTATGTGTCTAGTACTGAGTCATGCATTAAAACCCAAACTTTTAGTTCAAAAATTTGGAGATTAACACGTTTTATATTCAAAGGTCCAGATTTGACCCATGATCGTAAATTGACCATAACTCCTTCATCCGGAGGAGTTGGTTGAGCATCCAATTTACCACATGATCCCCTAAGTGTCTATTTTCTAAATATCAAATAATCTCAGTAGGCTCAAGCCAAAATTTTTGAGGAAATGGGGCGACAACCTGCTGTCCCCAAAACAGTCCCCAAAATCCTATTCTAAGTCAATCAAATACACATCCAAGTCCTCAATTGAGCCATCACAAGGCCAAAATACTTCAATGCAAACTATCCTATAACCATTATACCTCATATACACTAACTTACCAAGATCAATTATAAAAATTACTTGCATAATCATAAAGTTTCAATCAAAACCAATGCATGCTCAAATAAACCTTGATTAATCAAAATAACAAGAAATAAAGGATACTTACAATGGGGTTTTTGCTAGATGATGATCAACAACACAAACCCTATGTGGGTTTGAGTCTAGGCGCTGGACCCAAACAACAGAAACCATATAAAAAAAAAAAAAAAAAAAACACCCCCTAAGACAACGCGGCCCCAAACAACCAAGAAACCAAAACCCTAACTTTTTGACTTAAATCTTGCAACAATTTCTTCAATGACACTTTTTAAGTCATCTTGTACCCAACAATTAGATCAAACCTCAACATCTTGATTCTTGGAAAATAATTGATTTTTCTAAACTTGTTGCATGGAGGTTTTTATGAACAAGGGTTGAATGTATGTTGATTTGGTGAATAATGGAATGGAGTTTAGGGGTTTTTGATGATCAATTGAGGGTTTTTGGTGGGTTGTGCGTCGAACAAGAAGAAGGAGAGGGGGAAGAAGAATTTTTTTTGTCTGTGTTTGGATTTACAGTGTATGTGTATGTCGAGTTATATGTAAAAAAAATAATGGACTTGGGTCTTGGGCCTAAATTAGCTAGTGGGTCAAGTTAAGTGGATTAAAAGCATGAGGGTGTATGGCTTGGGCTTATGGCCGGTCTAAAGCAAGAGGGAGGAGTGGGTTTCGGCCCACTTCTTCCTAACTAACGATACTTGAAATTCTCGGGCCCAAAAACCTTTCATAATCCGACACTTTTTCCTAAAACGCAAAAATTTAACTCGGTTGCACATGTAAACTTTTAAAAATAAAATTTTATATAAAATAAAATATAATTGGCATTCGAGGCCAAAATACGAAGTCGTTGATTTCTCGTTGCTCAAAAACGGTTAAATTTTAACGCATAGCACTTTTATTCAAATCCGACGATTTTCTCCAAAATCGACTAATTAATAAAATAGAAAATTTTCTATAATTCAGAAAATAATTATATAAGTTAAAATAAATAATGACCTTAAATTCGGGTTCTTACAGTTGTTTGTAGTTTGAATTGTGATAATGATCATACAATGTCTTGCAAACTTATTTTCACATCCTTAGTAGGTATAGTATAATCGAAAAAGTCGGTTGTTGTGTTAGGTAATGTGTATGTTGTTATATAATGTGTAAGTAGTTTGATTGTTTGGATATGCGATTTGGTGTGTAGCCTTGTTTGTTTGGTTTTGTTAATTTCTAAGAGTATGTTATGGTGTTTAGAGATGGTTAGCGATCTGTTACCCGTGTGTTACTTTCTTTAGTTGAGTAATGTATTAAACAACTCGCGCATATATTTTTTATAAAATGATTTAACTTTGAACAAATGAATTTGCTAAGAACATTATTAGTTTAGTCTGTTTTAGAGTCTCACTATAGAATCGGTTTGCGTACCAATTGAACCAAATGGCTATTATGTTTTGGGTCCGTTAATATAACAGTTTTTATGTTTTAGGTTATTTTATATTTAAAATATCATTTCAAGGGGTTTAGTTTATGCCTCACTTATAGAATGGGTGTTTAGTTTATGTTTTTTAAAAAGAAGAGGGGTTTAGTTTGTTCCAATTAGGGAATTGCGTTTCTGTATATGTGATGTGAATATCATTTGCAGAGACTGTTAGTAACAGCGGCTCGTCTTCTATAATCATGATGGTTCGCCGATTGATTTTCCACCACACACTTCCCTTTATATATCCCTTGCATTCTATTAATTTTTAATTCCATCATCAACAATATCTTCCACTTTTATATTCTCCTCGACAACCACTAACAATCATTTCAAATTTATTTTCTTTGCAATAGCTGCTCCAGGACCTGCTAACATGGTTGCAAGGCATGTCACTGACGATTTGATTGTTTTTAGTGGTGAAACTGCTCCTCCAAGGTACATGAAGTTCTTCTTGACTCAAAAGCTTGCTAAAAGCCGTCGCTTTGTGAATCGCATGCCTGATGAAGCTGATACCCTTAGGGATTGAATTGCTCAGCTAATTGCTGTTATTGTTGAACATCAAGCTATGGTTGATCAAGAAGAGGTGCATGTTAGCTTGTTGGCTTCTAAGGATGCCAAGCGTAGTGAGTATTATAAGCTCGTGGCGTTGAACAATGTGATTGTTGAAGCCTTAGAGGAGATTGAGACCCAAGAAGTCAATGTGTACATCTTGGATGGTGGAAACGATGGTGTTTAGGGAAGGGGATGGTTTAATGGTGTGTCTTTTTGTCTGGTTGTCATGGTATTAGTATGTTTAGTTGTTTGGAATGTTAGTTTTTGTTTTTATTTTGTATGAAGGTTTAGAACTTTATGGATCTTGGTGTTTATAATTAATGTTAATGGTTTGAAGTTAATCTATCTTGATGTGTTGGTTTTTTTTGTTGATCTATTTTATTCTTTATGTTTTTAGTTCGTTTATGAAATGTAGTTAGCTGATTATGTTGTTTAATGTCTTGCTTTTCATTTCCTCTACTAAATTGAGCATATGGAAATCAATTTCAGTTTGTGGTTTATTGTTAACGGCATAGATTTTATTCAAATTAATGTATGTTTGGTATTTTGTTTAAAGTGTTAACAGCAGCCTGTTTGTGTTTAAGTTATGGTCGGGTTTATTTGTTTGTGCGTTTTTATTTTCCTGTTACGGTTTATTGTCAGAATAGTTGTTATTGAATCTCGGTTCTCTATTTAATGATTTGAGGTTTGTCATAGCTAGATGCCAAGTACAATGAAACCTAAGAAGCTCATAATTTGTTGGGTTAGAGTGGTTGGGGAATTGCTTGTTTGTTTGGATTAGTTGTAGTTCCAACTGATGTAGTTGTTGGTAGTGCCATTATTTAATGAATTGAGGTTTGTCAAAGTTAGACGTCCAGCTAATGTAGTCGTTGGTAGTGTCGTAGTATTTCTTGGTGTTGTTTACATTCCGACAGAGTAGCCGTGCCAATCTTGGTAAATGTAAACACTTAAACCTTATGTCATCTTCTACTGTTGAGAAGTTAATTTGTTAGCATTGAGATTGATATGGTTGTGCAGTGATGGAAATAGGTTAATTTTGTTTGTTCTTAGTGTTTGCAGGTTATGTCCATAAGGATGTGGAATGCGGCTTTAACACCCCCAAATTTACAACAATATTCGGGTCTAACAATATGGTGTTAATAATAAGTACAACAGTCATATTTTATATAGAACGACTTGTAATGAGACGTTATCAAAACATGTTCCATTCCAAAAGTTAAGTTTTAGAGTGCAGCTTGGTCCCAACCATACATAAACATAACATAAGTGTTTTAACAAAATATAGAAACATTATTCAAGGAATGGAATTTGTATGATTCAACAAAAGACATTTTATGCGCAATTTCCTCCTCTTCATTCCAGCTCTAAATCCTTAGCCTTGATTACCTGAGATAAACATGCTTAAAAAGTCAACAAAATTGTTGAGTGAATTCATAGAGTTGATATGATTAAATGTTAGAACACAAGCATAATTCATCGAGAGACTTGTTCATCGGACAAGCCATATATCAAATTCTATCTCATTGAGCTCATGACACCGAACCTTGACAATAAAATATATCTTTCAGGATATATTAGCCCCACGACTAGGTATTATTGCCTTATACTTAAATTCTCAATACAAATTATCCGTTGAATGGGTGTTCTCTTAAGGATACATACCCCCGGACAGGGCTTTCAAACCCAATAGATCTATTTATTTGTACAAACGTTCACCCATCATACGCAATTAACGGTTCATGAAATTAAGGTCTTTTGGCAATAGCTACTCAATGAAATCAATATGTAATCGGGTCCAGCATACTAAAACAACTCGTGTTCATATTTTCAAAGAAAACATGTATCTCCCTCGCAGGGTTTAATAAAACATTTAAAGTTAGAAAGGCGATGCTATGAACTCACCGTGAATAGAAGTGCCAACCGAGAACTCATGAAAAGAGAAAGAAGCGACGAATCAATCACGACCTATAATAATAATGATTCGCGTTTTAGAAATCATGTTTAATAACATAAGTATATATATATATATATAATATGATACATGATTAATATGTATATATACTCTTACATGTATGAAAATTCCATGTCGAGAATCCATGACAACTTAAAAAATCCCTTAACTTATATTTTCTGAAATTTTGCCAACTTTTCTAGTTACTAGACATCGCCTAACGAAACACCAAATGACTTCATCTCTTGCCCATCTCTTGTTTCTAAGTAACTATATGTTTTATTATCCCACTATAGTTGGCCTTAAACTCATTGATAATCCTAGATATTTTTCAAAAATGTAGCAATACATTGTGTCCGAATTAGGAACTACAGAAACCTTGCAAAACTAGGACAGCAGAAGACCCCCTAAAAAATTGACAAAAATCTGGGAAAATACCAGGAGGTCACACATATCATGGGAAATCTCCAGTTTCAATTTCGTAGAAAAATATGAAGTTTTGACCTGCCTGTACAGCCCATCTCTACAACTGAAATTCTGGACAGCAGACTCAGTTCTGGCACTTGAGTTTGCAAATGCCTTTTGACCCACTTTTAAACATTGAAATTCGACGAGGCCTAGCTCATTGGAAAGTAGACTCGACATAGATATTCTTAATGTCCTGCAAATCTACCAAGGCTATCGGCATGACCAAGTTACGACATCCTAAAGTTGACCTAAAATTCAGATTAAAAATTGAGGTATGCAGAATTTTGCCGAAACACTTTCCAAACTTCTAACTAGCGTGAGGATTCGTTATTAGGAGTTAGAAGGCGCGCGAACTAGCGCCGTGAAGCTATGAATATAACCTATCCTAATTCTAGGTCAAAACTCGTTTGATCAAATTATAATTTCGCCAACAACTACCTGAACTTTCTGGTCTAATAGGGTGATCAATAACACCTTTAATTCGTCAATTTCTTGCATCAATAACACTACTAACAAGTCTAAACTAGTCTATTAATCATCCTTAATAATTTAAATCATTGAATACTCAAGTACATATTATGCTTAAACTAAAAAGGATTCCCAACATAAAATTTTATAACATGAAACCATATATATAATTAATCCAAATAAAAAAAAAGAAATTTACCCACAATGTGCAATGAAATTGATAGATGATCAAAACAAAAACACCTAGGGTGTTCTTGTTCTTGGCCGCGGCAACTAAGACCCCAAACACCAAAAACCCTAACTTTCTTGCACACAAAAATCTTCAATATTCACTAGTACCCTTTTCTTCCATAATAATTTATTAACCTTGAAGATAATTAATTTTTCTAAACCCAATAATCTTGAAAACTTCATGCACGGTTGATTATAATTTATGAGGGATAATTAGGGTTAATTTTTAAAGGTTTTGGGATAATAAGGGAGGTGATTTGATAGAGATTAGTAGATGATGGTGATGGTGTTGTGGTTCCTAACGTCGAACAGAGAAGAGAGCAGAGAGTGTGATACGTTATTTTCTATGGCAACTTTATATTTGTATAGATGTGTAGATCGGTTGTATAAAAAAAAGAAAAGAGAAGGAGGGTATTTGGGCTTATATAACCGGCTTATATAAAAAAATAGGGGAAGTGGGCTAGAAAATAAAATAAAAGGGATGTGTTGGGTTGTGTTTGGGCCGCCGGGTATAGGGGTGAAAAAATGGTTGATGGGCTAAATTTTTGTATTAACCAAATTATATTAGTGAATTCCGACCCAAAATTTTATTTAACCCGTCACTTTTTATAAAAACGCATGTTTTGACTCGGTTTAAGTCTAACACAAATAAAAGGTGAAAAATAATTAAAATAAAATAACTAAACCCTAATGGTTAAAAGACGGCATTCGTGATTTCTCGATTGATATAACGGACTAATTAAAGTATAAAAGCTCGCGAGGGTTTCTAAAATTGGAAATTTTACTAGAAATTGATTAAGAAAATAAAATAAATTATTTAAAATTTAGAAAATAATTATAATTTCAGATTAAGTAGTAACCTTAAATACGGGGTTTTACAATAGGTGCTTCCAGGTATGCCCGAATGTATTTTATTGCGAAACGTAAATGTTTTATGTAACCAATAAAAATAAAATATGAAAAGTTAATAATTATGCTCTTAATAATTATATAACAATTGATTGACGTAAACTTTTACTTGTTGGTGTCCGTTTACGTTGAATGATGATTTTTAGTTTACGCGATTTAAGTATAAGATAATAATTAAAAGCTAACGCGTAAAACCCTAAATATAAATAATGAAAATAATTGAGTTGGGAAATGACTCCCCTCCTTAAGGGAGGGACGTCCCGACGCGTCGATTTATCCTAATTCGCTTTACACTGGGTCAAGAAGAGTTGTGGTAATTGTTTCTGAAGAAATCTTCTCGTTTATTATAAGTGCGATTTTTAAGCGGAAAACATGAGATTTTCTAACTAAAAACGTGACTAATACTGAAATTTTTAAGAAAGATGTCAAAATTA
This sequence comes from Tanacetum coccineum, assembly GCA_026074375.1. Taxonomy (NCBI): domain Eukaryota; kingdom Viridiplantae; phylum Streptophyta; class Magnoliopsida; order Asterales; family Asteraceae; genus Tanacetum; species Tanacetum coccineum. Next base: position 21,942 of record BQNB010016291.1, read on the forward strand.
GATTTCAGGTATAGGGGGCCAGGGGATTTCAAAGATAGAATAAAACAAATTAACACCTTAATCGAAATAAATGCCTAAAACAACTTAAGATAAGCAAGAACGAGAAATCGCGAATATCGTAAACCGTAAAACACAAAAATTCACTTTTCTAGAAAATGTGAACAAGGTATGAGTAACATATTGTCATTAAAATACGGAATGTCACATTAGAAAAACCCGTCCCGAATTTTTATATTGTTTTAGTCACCGATAGTCGATCGAGAGGAAATGTAAGGGTACTTGTTTCAAGTTTTGTTTTAAAACTAGGCTTAGGCACTTTCTAGATTATGAAAATGTGAAGTTCGATCGATTATGGAATTAAAATGTTAAGTCACTCTTAAAATGATGAACATTTTATTATAATAATTTATCAAGGGTTTGGTGATTTGAAAACGAAATCACTAGTAAGAAGAATTTTTAAAACTATGTCATTGAGAGATTAAGGCGGATATGTATATTTAGTGGGTCAACATTTTTAAGATACTTATTGAGTTTTTCTTACTAAGAGGTTGTGTTCAATGAAGTAAAAAATATGTTCAATTAATCACTTTGGTCTTTTGAAAATCTTTGAGGGATAAATGTACGTATAAAGGGCTTTGTCATTAAACTCTCGGATTCAACAGTTGCGATTTAGAAAATCTATTTTCCAATTCATTAAGAATCATTTGTTGAAACGAAGTTTAAATCGGTCATTTCATTAAGATGTGATGTATAAAACATGTAACTTGACAGGTAGGGCTTTGTGTCATTTTAAACATTAGTTATAGATTGTACAAAAGAGAATGTTTAGAACTGACTCTTAAACTTGAGGAGGTCATTTTGTTAATTTAAACACTTGTGAAAAATTTGCAAGATTTTCATATAAACTTAAAAATTATTATTATTATTATTATTATTATTATTATTATTATTATTATTTATATAAAAGCCCATAAAGGTGTGTAATACATCAAAGGTAGACATCGAACGTGCTCGGTGGTTTAACAAAGTAACAAGATAGCAACGAAGATGAAACATGTAACGAAAATCACAAAACGTGTAAGCAATGGTATGAGGGGACGAATTGAATGTCGCGAGGGACTTTAAAAGAAAGAATGAAACACAAGTGTCGGCGATAAGAAATTAGGTAAAGAAGAATTTATCGAATCGTCAATTCATAAGATGATCACGGTCAGCACATTAAGTTTGCGGCGGTCGATACACAACCGAAAAAGAAAATCCATACAACAAATCTCAAATCAAAGAAAGTTTTAGATCGGCATTTGAACAAAAGAGACAAGGTTAGCGATTAAAAGAGACAAGTCAACGCATGGTTCGCACGAACAAATTTCAAGTCAAAAGGAAGACGAACATCATGGCGGATATACGTAAACTCATTTATTCATACTTCATTAATCACATCTGGAGGCATCCCGGAGATTCACCAACCCTACTCAAAGAATGTTGGTCGAGAAGAAAGCATAGAAACGTCAGAACTTCCAAGTTGGATATTAATGGTCGATGTTGAGATTTACAGATTTGATGAGACAAAAGAACAAAAGAATGAAACAAGAAGCACTAATTTAGCATTATGGGATTCTAGAAGACTTGAAGTCAAACAGTAGTTATCTTCTCATTCAATGCAGTCAAACAACGATTAATGCCGATTGAAGATTAATTACAACTTGAAGATTAATGTTGATTTAGTTTCCTAATTATTTAGTCAACCATATTAAATACATTGACTAAGTATTTAATACAATTGTTGACTGGAACTAGTTTTCCTTGTAAGTCTTATGGTCTCTCTCTATATAAAGAGATCATAGACACATAGTTTTAAATATCCAGAAACATAGAGATCTCCCAATGAGAATCTAGTAAACGTGTGCATGTGTGTACACATTAGTTAGTTAGTTAATAGTTATTTAGCTAATAGTTAGTTAGTAGTTCCAAAGTATAGATTTGAGTCAAGGTGAAAACGTATGATAATAAAACCTTGTTTGATAATATACTGTTCTTATTATTCTGTTGTGCATATTTATATTATCTGTAAAACATATCCTAGATGGGCTTAAAAGATCTCTACAATTGGTATCAGAGCCCCGGGGCTCTTGATCTAGGATGTTACAAGGTTGTTTTGAAGTCGTGTTCATGATGGAAAGAAGGTTTGTGCTCTTGTTATAAGATATGATCGAATCTGGTGATTTTTGGGTTTTTGCGACACTTTTAAAGTGTTGTCTTTATACTTTAAAAAAAGGGGAGACGATTATGATTATTATCGAGTTGGTGGAAACTAGGGTTTTTCATTAAACCCTAATATGGTCAAATTTTTTTTTCATCAGTAATCACTACATAGAGCCTACTGAGTTCGAGATTCAAGAGATGGTAAACATATTGGTTTCAAGGGAAGCTTATTGTTTAAATGTTTAACCATCTACATGCACCACTTGAGGGGAAGTGTTTCGTTACTACTGCTAGTCATTTATTACTACTGCTAGTTTATATTTTTACTGCTCAAAGTAATTTTTCGTATTATACTTCATGGTGGGTATTTTGAGTATTGGAAGGTTGGATTAGTAGTTGTGGTATATGATTTGTAGCTGTTATGATCCAAGTTGCATTTCTACAGGAAAACCCCTATTGGATGATTACAAAAAGGCGGACAAGAATTTTACTGGTTTTATTGATTTGCAGCTCTATTATGTGTGGGGGCATGGCAAGGTTACAAAGGAAATTTGAATTAAGGGGAAGATTTTGTTTCATATAGGGAGATAATTACATCTCAACTTCAGGGGAAGCTTTGGCTTTACGATGAAGTTCATACACGACTTTGTTTGTTTTGTCATCATCAAATCTGTATGGTTAAAGTTTTATGGGGTTTTGAAGTTAAATTGCTATAACAATCTTTATGATCGTCCTCTCTACCTTTTTGGTATGCAATACGATCTTCAAGTATTGTTATTATTCAAGGGTTTCTTGGTAAAATTGATTTATGATGATGGATCTGGATCTCTTCGTATATATTTTTATCATCATCATTATTAGGGTTTTTATGTGAAACCCTAATACCATGGCTGCTCATTGATTTAGTTTGATTATATTCGATCTTTGTTTTCTTTGATCATCTATATGGATCGATTGCATAAGGAGCAGCAGGTATGTTTTGTTATCATGGTTATGGTTTGGGTAACATGATGGTGTATATGATATGATGATTAGGGTTTGGTCATTCCTTGGTGTAATGCATAATTCGTCTAAGGATGCACGTCTATAATAAGCAGCAGTTCTTGATAGAAGACGAAGCAGCAGCTGCTGCTGGTCGTCATTTGTGGTTCATGATGATTATAGGATTTCTGGTTAGCAGGTCTGATGGTTGAAGGTAAGCAGCAAGTTCGTTCATTCATTACTATGGAAGTACTGCTGCTTGTGATTGTATGTAACAGTAGTAACTTGGTTACTACTACTAAGCGTAAAGACTTAGTAATACCAGTTCTATGCCAAACGAAGGTTAGTGCTGCTCGAGTTAAAAGGAGTTTCGTCTTAATGCTATTGGCTTCAAAGGTTTTTAATGCTGCTTACTCAAGGTATTACTACTGTTTGGGATTTGAAGAAGTATAACAGTATTAAGTTAATATTGTTCGCCAATGTTTTGTGCTGTTCGAAAATTGTTAATGCTGCCTGTGCTTCTATGATCGAATCTGGTTAATCTGTTTGAGTAGGTAGTACTTTTGTTAAAGGAAGTAGTTTAACTGCTTAGTATCGTTTTTCCTCGAGAAGCAGTTAATACTGCCAGTTGTGTCCGATATTGGACAATGAAAGGATTTTGGTTCTCGGATGATAGATGATCACACACACAGGTTCAAGAGTGTTTTGGTTTTTGGTTCTTAACTGAATTAAAGGCTCGTATTTATTAGATTAATTGATTACGAAGAATATTGTTTATCACTTATTTGAAGATGAAGTAGATTTTCAGATGTGTGTTCTTATTATATCTTTTGGACTTGGAGATAACATGTTTGTGCTTTCATGGTTTTATTGATAAAGACTTGATTAATCTAGTTTTACCTGATTTAAGGAGGTACATTGTAGTACTCACAGGTATTTACTATCACTTAAAGGAGTTACGTTGTTGTGCTCAGTGTCTCATTGAAGATGAGGATTTTATCAATAGATCGAGGTTTACTCATAAAATGAAGAAGAAGATTATGAGTTCGTATCATATTATAGTGCATCAAATTTGTTATACTTAATTTTTCTTCATCAGTGATCATTACATAGAGCCTACATAATTGAAGTTTCAAGAAATGGTTAACATATGGGTTTCAGGGGAAGCTTAATGTTAAAATGTTTAACCATTTATATGCTACATCAAGATGAAGGTTTTTACTACTGCTAGCCTTTGTTATTACTGCTAGTGTAAGTTTCTATTGCTCAAGTTCATTTTTCTTATGGTGCGTAATGGTGGGAAATTTGGGTCATTGGAATACTTGGATTGGAAGTATAATATTGGTTCGTAGTTGTGAAGATCAAAGTTGCATATTTTAGTCCCCTACTTGATTATAACAAAAAAGGGAAGATGATTCAGTGATGATTTGCAACTTGTTGATTCTTGGTGGTATAGCATGGATTAAGGGGAAGTTTCATTCATATATTAACTTCAGGGGAAGTTCGTGCTTGTTCGTGTTTATTGGGTTTTGTCATTATCAACTAGGGGAAGATTGTTGGGAATTATATTTTGAGTTGATAAGACAAAACACGAATGAAAACAAGATGGAAACATGAAGGACCAAAGTTGTAAGTTCATATAGATACTACAAAAGATAAGAATTGAAAGATTTGGTCAAAGATAATGATTGAATAACTAATTAATTTTATCATTATTATCATTATTAGTTTCCTTGTAAGCCTAGGACCCCTTATGCTATAAAAGGAGGTCCAGGCTTTTAGAAAAAAAAACACAGAGAAAAGATGTAGTCAACTAAAGGTGTGTGTGTGTGTGCCTAGGCGTATGGTTTATTGTAGACGCCTAGGGTTTGTTTGTTTATTTTAGCCTTAAGAATCTATGATTCCTGTTACTTATTAGAGTAACCGTTCTAGAATTGATCATCTAGAATTAGGGCTTGTAGTGATCGTTTGGTTATTAATGAAGAACACCTTGTTGAATATCTTTGTTCTTATTCCGCTTTGTTTTTATAACTTATGAACATTGATATTATCCTATATAAAGGTCTAAACAACCTGAGCTTGCAACGATCTAAGGAGTTATTTAGACTCCACAATTGGTATCAAAGCCTCGGGGCTCTTGATCTAGGATCACAAGGTTTGTTTATACTACTCAAAAGCATTGTAGTAATTGATAAGTGCTGCTACATAGGATGATCATACTATTAACGGAGGAACATTAGTGCTGCTTGTGTATTTGGTTAATGCTGCCAAAGTAAATTCATGGAATGTTTCTACTTACAACAGTACTAAGTGCTAAGGATGAGACATGAGGATTTGTTGAATGAGCACAGGTAAACTTAATACTGCTACATGCTTTTTAGTACTTCTAGGATTGGGCTTACAAGAAATTTACTACTACTAGCTTTGTGATAATATTACTAGCAGTCATTCGAGATGTTAATGTTGCTTGTTGGTACTTTGTGTTGCCCAAAGATGATTTGTATTGTCAACTGATATTACTACTGCTCGGGTTTAACGAATTATTTATGTTGCTTGTTTGTGTTTAATGCTACTGTTTCGTGTGTTAGTACTGCTAGTATTATAATGAGTTTGTACTGCTAGCCTTATGCGATAACGGATAACACACAGCTTGGTTCTCGGATGGGACAAAGATTCAATTAAATTGAAAAGGCTATTTTTGGATTTATTGAAAGATGTGATTACGAAGACGATTGATTATCACTTATTTGATGTTGTAGTTGAGTTTTTCACAGGTGCGTGTTCTTATCATATCTTAAAGTGGGTGTTACACTTTAAAGATAACTTGTTCGTTTTATATGGTGTTGACGAAGACTTGAAGAATCTAGCAATGTGTGATTTTTCTTATGATGCTCAATGCGCACATTGGCTATCACTTAAAGGAGTTACGTTGTAGTGCTCAGTGTCTCATCTAGTTGAGGATTCTTTCAAGAGGTTCGCGGGTCTACTTATACTTCTTGGTTCAGTATAAGTTTGGAGTCACATGGATAAACAAGACATAAGACACAAGTTTGGGATATTCAACTTCTTCATCAAATTCGTTATACTCAGTTTTCTTCATCAGTAATCACTACAAAAAGCCTACAGAATTGAAGATGTTCATGCACAGTTTCAAGGGAAGGTCATTACTACTGCTAGTCATTATTAATACTGCTAGTTTAAAATTTCTACTGCTTGAGTTCATTATTTGTGTTGAACTTCATGGGGGTAATTTGAGTCAGTGGAAAGCTTGGATTAAAAGTTTTGATATATGATTTGAAGTTGTAAAGATCAAAGTTGCTTATATGTTCCCTATTGGATGAAGACAAAAAGGGGAAGATGATTATATGATTAGCAACTTATAGATCCTGTGGGTGGCTTGGAATTGGAGCATTGATAACTTAGGGGAAGATCTTAAGTTAAGGGGATAGCATTACAAAGGAAGATGTTCATTCGGAGATCCATTGATTCTCAACTTAGGGAAGTTCATGCAAGAATTTGTTGTTTTGTCTATCAAAATAGGGGAGATTGTTGGTATTTAAGATTTGATGAGCAAAAGAATGATACCAAGAAGGGACTATTTAGCATTATGGGATTCTAGTAGATGAAGTCAAACTTTCTCTTGTTGCATTAACACCGCTCTATAACCTTTAATGGATGCATCGCAATATACGACAAATTCCTCCGATCCTTCGGGTAATGCTAATATTGGCGCACTACATAATTTTTGCTTCAACGTCTGAAATGCTTCTTCTTCATCTTCACCCCATTCATACTTCTTATTCTTTTGGGTTAGTTTAGTAAGTGGTTTGGCAATCAAAGAAAACCCCTCGATGAATCTTCGATAATATCCAGCTAATCCCAGAAATTGTCTCCCTTCTGTTAGTGTTGTAGGAGAAGACCAATTCTTGATGGCTTCAATTTTGGAGGGATCAACGTGAACTCCTTCACTATTGATCACGTGACCGAGAAATTGTACTGAATCGAGCCAGAAATCGCACTTTGAGAATTTGGCGTACAACTTCTCTTTCTTGAGCAACCCCAAAATAATCTTTAAATGTTCTTCATGTTCTTCTTTGCTCTTGGAATAGATAAGTATATCATCGATGAACACAATCACAAATTTGTCGAGGTACGGCTTGCACACTCGATTCATTAAGTCCATAAATACCGCAGGGGCATTGGTTAATCCGAACGGCATTACTTGGAACTCAAAATGACCATACCAGGTCCGGAAGGCTGTGATTGGTATATCCTCCTCTCGAATACGGAGTTGATGATAACCCGACCGCAAATCAATCTTTGAGTACACGCTCGAACCTTGTAGTTGATCAAATAAATCGTCAATCCTCGAAAGCGGATATCGGTTCTTGACTGTCAACTTGTTTAGTTCGCGGTAATCAATACACATACGAAAGGATCCGTCTTTCTTCTTAACAAACAACACCGGAGCTCCCCAAGGCGATGAGCTCGGTCGAATGAATCCTTTCTCTAACAACTCCTTCAATTGATCCGACAATTCTTTCAATTCAGACGGTGCTAAACGATAAGGAGCGCGTGCGACAGGTGCGGCTCCAAGCACAAGTTCAATTCTAAACTCCACTTGTCGAGGCGGTGGGAGTCCTGGTAAATCATCAGGAAACACCTCGGGAAAGTCGCGAATTATAGGCACGTCCTCCAAACATTTTTCTTGTGGCTCTTTCTCCGTCGCATGAGCTACAAACAAATGGCATCCCCTTTCTATGTATTTTCTTGCCTTAATACAGGATACAACCTTCAATCGAGATTCGTCACAATTTCCCTTAACTACTAACATCTTACCCTTCACCGGTATATAAACCTCTTTCTTTCCGCAAACTATAAGAGCATCATGCTTGACTAACCAATCCATACCAATAATCACATCGAAAGTACCGAGTTCTATAGGCATAAGGTCGACTTCAAACAATTGATTAAGTAGATTCAAAGTGCAACCTCTTAGAATGGTATTTGTACTAACTAATTTCCCATCGGCCAATTCCACTTCATAACTTATGTTTAATCTTACCGGTTTCTTATCAATTAAATGACTGAATTCAGAATTAACGAAGCTCTTATCGGAACCAGAATCAAACAATACTTTAGCATAGCGATTGTTGAGTAAAAACGTACTAGTAACAACATTCGGTCCTTGACCTTTCTCGGCTTCTCTAAGTGCATAAGATCGGCCGGTTGCATTTCCACCCTGCGGATCATTCTTTTTCGGGCAACGGTTTTTAGTGTGTCCTTTCTCCCCATACCCATAACACGTCAGGATTGGCTACTCATTGGTACCCCTAGCCATGGCTTTGCTCCTACAAGTTCTTGCCACATGGCCTGTCTTTCCACAGTTGATACACGTCGCTTTGCAATAACCAGAGTGATTCTTCAAACAACGATTGCAGCGAGGTTTGTCTCCGATATTTCCACCTTGCTCAGTTTGGGCGGTATTCATTGCCCTCGCATTCCCCTGCCTCTGATGGTTTTACTGGTTTTGATGGCTGTTATTCTTGTTATTATCGTTGTTACCACCCTACGAACTTTCCTATTTTCTTTTATTGCTCTCGGCAACTCTTTCAGCCTTGGCTTGAATTTTCTGTTCCATTAGGGCATGTGCCATTCGCACAGCCTCATTGAGTGTAGCAGGCCTAGACGAAGTTGTTTCACCCTTAATAATCTCAGGCAACCCTTTGATGTACAACTCGACTTTCTTCTTTTCGTTCGGAACCGCGTCAGGACATACTAGAGCCAATTCGTTGAACCTTTGTGTATACGCCGCTATATTCATATCCCTTAGCTTCAAATTTCTCAATTCATCCTCCAACCTTTGAACTTCCTCGATTGGGCAAAACTCGTCTATCGTTAGCTTTTTCATTTCAGCCCATGGCATCCCATTTGCCACCTCAATTCCTAAAGTGGCGACCTGAGTTTTCCACCATATGAGAGCTCGGCCATTAAGTGTAGCGGCAGCAAACTTCACTTTCTTTCCTTTGGCACATTCACTTATCCTGAATGTACTCTCCATCTTTTCAAACCAATGAATAAGCCCAACAGCACCTTCGGTCCCGTGAAACGGCGTGGGACCACATTTGTTAAATCCAGGAAATATAAACTCTCGGGCCACTAGCGCAGCCACTGGGCCTCCAGCAGGACCTCTTGTTGCCTCTAATCTCACTCTTTCCCGTTCGGCTCTAATAGCCTCTTCAACTCCTTCTCGTACTAATTGGTTGACGGCTTCGAGGGTCAAAGGAACTTCAGGGCTAGTTTGAGTTGGATTATTTTGAGATCTTCTCTTTGGAGGCATGGTCTGTCATGACACAAAGAAAATCATGGTGAGTACTCATACAATTATATGGCTATAATGTGTACAAATAGTATAATCACAACATGAATTCAATAATCGACAACAGGAAGCGGTAAATCTGCCATGATAATCTGTCATCACGGAAATAAATACGTATAAGGTCACAACATATATAAAGATTTATGCAATATACGGATGAATACAAAATGCATTCATTAAATATGATAAGTTAATATTAACTTATTTAAACATGTAGATAATTTAATAATGATTTATTTAAATATATAAATCAATATGAACACTTGATATAAATTTTAATTATCGAAATATATATCTCGATATAATTTATAGTATTTATTTAATTAAATACTAAACAATAATGTATTCACTATGAAGGAATACTTAAAAGAAAATGGTAATCATTTAGGATGACTTGAGCGGAAACCACGAGGAGTATTTTGCGCGCGAAAATTTGAAAAATAAAGTTATAGTTTAGGTTTTTGAAAATGACCTAGTTCTCTATAACTTATGGCTATGATACCAATCTTTAACACCCCCAAATTTACAACAATATTCGGGTCCAACAATAGGGTGTTAATAATAAGTACAACAGTCATATTTTATATAGAACGACTCGTAAAGAGACGTTATCAAAACATGTTCCATTCCAAAAGTTAAGTTTCAGAGTGCAGCTTGGTCCCAACCATACATAAACATAACATAAGTGTTTTAACAAAATATAGAAACATTATTCGAGGAATGGAATTTGTATGATTCAACAAAAGACATTTTATGCGCAATTTCCTCCTCTTCGTTCCAGCTCCAAATCCTTAGCCTTGATTACCTGAGATAAACATGCTTAAAAAGTCAACAAAATTGTTGAGTGAATTCATAGAGTTTATATGATTAAATGTTAGAACACAAGCATAATTCATTGAGAGACTTGTTGATCGGACAAGCCATATATCAAATTCTATCTCATTGAGCTCATGACACCGAACCTTGACAATAAAATATATCTTTCATGATATATTAGCCCCACGACTAGGTATTATTGCCTTATACCTAAATTCTCAATACAAATTGTCCGTTGAATGGGTGTTCTCTTAAGGATACATACCCCCGGACAGGGCTTTCAAACCCAATAGATCTATTTATTTGTACAAGCGTTCACCCATCATAGGCAATTAACGGTTCATGAAATTAGGGTCTTTTGGCAATAGCTACTCAATGAAATCAATATGTAATCGGGTCCAGCATACTAAAACAACTTGTGTTCATATTTTCAAAGCAAACATGTATCTCCCTCGCGGGGTTTAATAAAACATTTAAAGTTAGAAATGCGAGGCTGTGGAACTCATAAGTGAATAAAAAGCCACCGAGGAAAATCACGTAAAGAGAAGGAAGCGACAAGTCAATCACGACCTATAATAATAATGGTTTGCTTTTTAGAAATCAAGTTTAATAACATAAGTATACTTTTATATATAATACAATACATGATTAACATGTTTATAATCTTACATGTATAAAAATTTCATGTCGAGAATCCAAGATAACTTAAGAATCTTCCAACTTGCATTTTCTAAAACTTTGCCAATTTTTTTTCAAGTTACTAACTATCACCTAATGAAACCCCAAGCGACTTCATCTATGGTCCAACTTTTATTTCTAAATACCTATATGTATTGTTATCTCACTATAGTTGGCGTTAAACTCTATGATCATCTTAACTATTTTCAAATAATGTTTCAATGTATAATGTCCAGTTTTGGTTCAGCAGGAACCTTGTAAAAGTAAGACAGCAGAAAGCCCCTGAAAAAAAATCACAAAATCTAGAAAAATTCCAGGAGGTCACACATATCATGGGCAACTTCCAGTTTAAATTTTCAAGAAAAATATGATGTTTTGACCCGTCTGCACAGCCTATCTCTACAACTGAAATTTAGGACAGCAAACTCAGTTTTGACACTTGGGTTTACAATTGCCTTTAGACCCACTTTAAAACCTTGAAATTTGATGAGGCCTAGTTCGTTGGAAAGTACATTCGACCTAGTTATCCATAATGTCCTGAAAACCTATCAATGTTATCGGCATGACCAAGTTATGACATCCTAAAGTTGCCCTAAAATTCGGATTAAAAATGGTTATGCAAAATTTTGCCGAGAGTTTTTCCAAACTTCAAACCAACGTGTAGGATTCGTTATTAGGAGTTACAAGGCGCGCGAATTAGCGCCGCGAAGCTAGGATAAACCTGACCTAATCCTGGCTTCAAAAAAACCTATTCAATCAAACCCACAATTTTCACCAACCGCCCACCTGAACTTTCTGGTTTAAAATGGTACTTAATAACATCCTTTATTCATCAATTTCTCGCATCAAAAACATATTCAACACGCCTAAACTAGCCTAACCATCATCCTCAATATGCTAAATCATTGAATAATCTCAAAACACATTATGCTTGCACTAATAAGGATTCTCAACATTCAATTTCATAACATGTATCATATATATATTTAATCAAAATAGAAATTTAAGAAATTTTACCCACAAAGTAACACAATAGAATTTGGTAGATGATCACAACAAAACCCCTATGGTTTTGATGTTCTTGGCCACGGCAACAAGGACACCAAACACAAAGAACCCTAACCTTCTTGAACACAAAATCTTCAATATTCACTAGAATAACACCCAAGGCTCCTTTTCTTCCACAATAATTCACTAATCTTGAAGATAATTAATTTTTATAAAAACCAAGAATCTTGAAAACTTCTTGCATGGTGATTTATAATTGATAGGGGATAATAAGAGTTAATTTATGAAGGTTTTGGAGTAATAAGGAGGATGATTTGATGAAGTTTAGTAGAGGATGATGATGATCTTGTGTTGCTTGGCGTCGAACAGGGGGAGAAGCAGAGAAATAAGAGTCGTTGATTTCTATGGAATGAATATTTGTGTTATATGTTAGTTCGGTGTAAATAATATAATGAGAGTGTTTGGGCTTACATAGCCGGTTTGTAACAAAAAGGGAGTGGGGTAATGGGCTTAAAAAAATAAAAAGGGTATATGGGTTTAGAGTTGGGCCGCCGGTATGGGGTAGAGAGAAGGGTTTGATGGGCTAATTTTTATACTAACAAATTTATACTAATGAACTCCGGCCCAAAAATTAATTTAACCCGATACTTTTTATAAAAACACAAGTTTTGATTCGGTTTATGTTTAATAAAAATAAAAGATAGAAAATAATTAAAATAAAATAAATAAATCCTAACGGTTAAAAGTCGGCATTCGTGATTTCTCGATTGACATAACGGACGAATTAGCTTGTAAATACTCGCGAGGGTTTATAAAATTGACGATTTTATTAAAAATCGTTTAAGAAAATAAAATGAATGATTAAAAATATAAAATTTAATTATAAATTTAAATTAAATAGTGACCTTAAATACGGGGTTTTACAGGTATAGTCGGCATAAAATAAATAATAAAACTTGATAACAAAAATAGCACCTACACGACGACACATCAATTGTACACGATATAAAAACACCTTTTTGGGGGGTCTTGGTTGATCAACATAACACGGATAAACCATGGTTGTTTCTAGTGAGAGAAAGTAGAAAGAGGGTTGAGAAAAGATGTGTTTTTTATATTGAAAATGGAATGTTACACAAATGATTTCACCAACCACCCCTCATAGAGAGTCATGAGGGGTATTTATACTAGAAACAAAACCAAACTATTCCTAGTTCACATAAATGACCCTTGCATGACATGTAGTGTCCAAGACTAGTCCAATTCACGTGTAAGACACCACCTTCACTAAAAGTGAGGCCAACAATCTCCCTCTAAGATGGTGTCACACGTGAATTGGTTACAATGTTTCCTACAGGCCAAAATAAAGTAAAATGATAAAAATGAAGTCTAATATTCCTTGAGATCGTCTTCAATGACCTTGATCTTCTTGAATACTCCAGCTTTATTTCTTCAGCTTGTAGACAAACATACTGCTGAGGATGACATAGAAGTTTTATCTACCAAAAATCTTGGTCTTGATTGGATTTTTGCACATAACTTCCTGACACGTCTTTAAAAGCTTTCTTCATATGCTTCTGGTCATCTCGAAGTTTCTGAATTAACTGCTTGTCTTGAAAAAGCTTCATTTTCTTGCACTTTTGGTCATGTCGAAGTTTTCTGAATCTGCTTCTCATTTGTCATCTCAGCTCCCTCCCAAACAGACACCCCTAATAATGATAAGAATTAATACACTTGTCTTATGAAAGACCTCCTTTCTCATTTAAGATACACTGTAGGAAGGGATAATATCATCAACATCGTCTCACTTAGGAAGGCATTCCAGTCTTGTTGAATTCAACCCAAAACTCAAAGTACACACTTTAACCCTTGAAGTCGAAAACCGTAGCACCAAAATAACAAGTTGAAGCACTAATTATCTTTGCGGACTAACCTCTGCCATATATTATAAAGCCCGATCAAGTGAATTTGTTGTGCGTCCTTGATGTACACATTTTTTCCTCTAGGAAAATGCTAATATAAATTGCTTCACCAAAGTCAACTATGTCCCGAGTGTAAGCAATTTATCCCTCTATGTAGTCAAAACGGTAACATCAAAATGGTAACATAAAAAATCAACTAAGTACCGGATGTACACATTTCTCCCTCCAGGATGATGACTAACTAAGGAATCATCCTACACATGTGTACCCCATATATCAACTGGAACTGCTTACTTAGCATCATAACCCGTGATTGCATAAGTAATACTCAGTGAGAAGATGTCGAATCGTACTCTCTTTACAAATCTCTCTTGATTAACCCGATCTAAATCCCCTTATCTATTCTGTCGGCTAATACCAATGACCACTGATGGAGACACCCGATGAAATGAACCCGAGAATAAAGCAAAAATCCCCGACTTATGACTTAATATTGTACTATCCGCATGACGAAGAACGGTGCAGATGAAAATCTCTAAGTACCATATACTTATCAAAAAGTATATAAAAAATATAACACCTCTTGAAAAACTCCTCAACTATGTGAGACACTGAGTACTACGATGTAACTCCTTAAAGTGATAGTTATAACCCGTGAGTACTACAATGTAACCCCTTGCATCAGGTATAACTAGATAAATCAAGTCTTCATCACAAACCGTATATGCCCAAACAAGTCATCTTCATTGTGAGAAAAGAAGAAATCAAAGACGAAATAAGTACACTCCTTAGAAATCGTACTTTCAACCCCAATAAGTACATTGGACAAAACTCTGTATCTTACTAAATCCAATACTAGCCTTTAAAGTGAAAGTGAATTTTGATAAGATATGTTTTTATGTGTAAATGTATTATTTTTTTGTTTTGCAATTTGGTTTTTGTTCATGATTTTTGATGTGTTATGATAGTTAACGGATACACGGATCAAAAAATATACCATAAACACGGCCCGTCCGAATAATAAAACCCGGTCTTCTATACTTTTACCCAGCATCATTTTGTTTTACTACCCGGCTCAAACCGATAATAATACCATACTAAACTAATAACACCAATTAATACCATTTACAAAGCCCAAAGAATTTTCTAATACACCCGGTACATGATTGAATATCATCCAAATCATTCACACGTCCAGCCCAAATCCATTACAAAAAAACCTTGGCCCAATTTTTAAGTTAAGACTGGCCTGCCATCAGTTATAATAAAGACCCACTCTAAAATCCTTATATTCGGCCTAAGTCTTAAATCATAACATTACCAGCCCATCATTACGTAACCCTAATATTGACTATTATAAATCCCTAAAGTTTAGTAGTTACCCTAATTTCACTTTCTCATAATAATGTACAGTCAAAGACTTTTACTGCTTCCATATCTTTCCAACGCCCGATCTAAAACAAAACGCCTCATTCACAATCAAAACCGTAACAACAATGGCACCACTTCTCTTTTGTTTCTAAACTCGAATAAAACAACGAATGCACGAAGAACACAAGAAGGAAAACTTCAAGATCTTTCAATAGGTCTCGGGTATGTTTGTAATTTTGTATTTGTGTCAACGAAACTAAGATTGAATCTAACAGATTTGTTTGAGTTCTTTCTTTAAATTCGAATAATGAAAGAGGGTGCATAACCTTTATAGATCGATGAT
Source organism: Tanacetum coccineum (assembly GCA_026074375.1). Lineage (NCBI taxonomy): Eukaryota > Viridiplantae > Streptophyta > Magnoliopsida > Asterales > Asteraceae > Tanacetum > Tanacetum coccineum. Next base: position 37,642 of record BQNB010016291.1, read on the forward strand.
GATTCATTGCGTGCTCTTGATCTTTTAAAGGTCTCAATTTGTTTTAAAACGCGACACAATGAAACTGAGATCCTAATAATTCATTATGTGTCGAGTCTTTATGAAGGGATGAAGATAAGTGATGGAGTAGATGGGATATGATTGGTTTGGATTTGTTGTTGAGGCTGTGATGATAGGGTAATAGGATAGTTGATAGATTTGTTGGAT
>BQNB010016291.1:38909-71851 GCA_026074375.1 Tanacetum coccineum
TTGAAGGCTAATACCTTCGGGTATTAGCCATTATTATGAAGATCTGAATGTTTGGTATTTGTTTATATCGATTTCTTGATTTATCGTTGAGTGCTTGTTTATGTTTATCAATTTATACTTGTTTACGTGCTTTTGTATGCGACCTATCATTCAACTGGATCGAGCTAAGTGGACCAAGCGAATCTAGAGTCCAGGATAGCTCTCCATATAGTAATTTATACACCTAGAATAATAGTTACACAAATATAGTCCTTCTAAATCTGTGTCTATGATAAGCTTCGGGCCTAACTAGTTAATTGGATATTGCCAATGGTTTATTGATCGTGTTGACTAGCAGGTGACCTAGATAATTCAATAATTAATGTTCTGATTCCATTAGATAGTTGGATAAGTGGACTACTAGTGTATAGATTGCCATTAAGCGGTAAGTGGGTAAAGTCTCTATGAGCTAGGGTTTAACAAGCTCACCATTGCTTTAATCCCTAAGATAGATTATAATCAGCAAATAAGGATGCTTTATGTGGATGCGTTAATTATGACAGAATTAACGTGTCTAGGTCTTAGGATGATGTATCGCCTAAGTCTTAAGAATGACATGCCACCTCGAGAGAAGAAATGATTGCACTAAATAACCAAACCAACGTTCTAATCAGATTAATAATGGTTAATACAGTTTTCTTATATAAGGTTCGACCGCTCTTTTATATTTTGTTAATTAGCTTGCATGGGTAACAGTTTCTTGAATTGATTGTAGTCACCAACCAAACCGTGCCAGACTCTCAAGCTGAAAACCCTCCTTTTCCATTAGAATTATGATTTAGACTGACATAGGTTTAACATAGGATTATAATAGAATTAACATAGATTAGATAACCAAGATATTAATTAAATTGATAGATTTAACCTCGCTCTCAGTGATCGACACCCTACTTACCACGAAAATACTACCGATCGGGTACACTGCCCGTTAAAGTGTTGTTTTTGGTTGAGTCGGCAAAATATAAATTTAAAACTTGAATCATATAAAAAACAACCCTACACTACAACACATCACAACGTCATCTTTAAATTAATTTCTTAAACCAAAATATAATAGGAAAATGATTTGTATGTCATGTAATTGTTCGGGATTGCTTTTTATGACTGCATATGCTATATGGAATAACGAGAATACATGATCAATAATTTCAATATATTGTATAAAAAAGTAACAGCCAGATAATCAGTCGCGCATGTATAAGACCAAGAAACTACATATCTAAGAACAGGCAGGGTATCATCTCAAACAACAATGAATTTACCGTGTCTTTTCCTCTTCATGAAACAACAGTGTAGATCCCAGACTTAATAGATCTTTCTAGCCTGTTAAGAGTGGTAGCCAATCTGGATAAATCCAAACTAACTACAAGAGAAACAATGACTATGAACAATATAAGTTATGCGGAAACTAACTTATATTTGTAAGAAGAACAATGAATAAAACAGAACTTTGATTACTATTAATCTGCTAGGTTACAGATTACTAACTATTAATATTTGTGAAACTTGTTTATGAAACTTATATCTAACTAGTGTCGTATGGTTCCTTTTATACACCAAGGAAAACCCTAATGGCTTAAAAACAGCGTAATGTGATCAGCATATTAGTCCTTAAATATTCATGCCTTTTCACTTTAAGCAGTAGTAGTAATAACATCTATACTTACAGCTACTAATACAAAGCTAGTAGTACATAAGTGACCTATCTTTTGTACTGACTGTATAATACTAACCAGTGTATTAATACTACATTTGGGCCAGTAAAACAGTACTAATGACTTAGTTTTTATTTTAATCATTCTTCTATAAATGCACTAAAGTCCTCTTTCAGCAGTTATAAACTGTAGAAGCCCTTTATATTCCAAACTATCCTCCCCTAAACTTGTGATTTAACCTTCAAATCTCTAGTTTCTCTCTGACATTAGTTCTTCTTAGTCTTGTTCTGTGAGGTTACCTTCCAAACACACTATCCTTGCTAATGAATTATGAGGACCTGATTTAAAACTTAAGAGATCATTTGCCATGCTCTAAGTGAAAATAAGCCATCTTAGAGGAATATTATAGTTCACATGAAAGTTTCCATTAAGCATTATTGTAAGAGTATTCATGTGGAGTGGATACTTCTTTTCATCTAGATATAGTTTGTTACTTCTTCAGCATTAAGGTGTGATCCCCACTAATTTCATGGAAGCTTTTTTCTATCAACTCTTTGTCCTGTTATGATTTTTTACAGATCTCACCTTTTTTTGTCTGGATTCATTACCATGATCTTCATTTCACCCAGAGCATTAAATCATCCTAACCCTGGTCTTGTGGATGCTACTTTTCATTGAAAAAGACTTTATAGCACTATTAATTCATCTATGTCAAAGTCATTTAGCATCTCCTGAAGACTTATAAAGTTCTTATAGTTTCCATTCTGCCCTGGTGTAATTTCATAGAATCCATATCTCCTTTGCAATTAGATTTCCAACTACTATTGGAGAGTTTATCAGCCAATTGGAATCACATTAATTGCTTCTTCAAAGCAGAACACAAATTGTACATACTCCACGAGTTGGTGAGTTTTTCTGGTTCATCCTTGGTCTTTGCACTTTTGTATTGTCTTCTCTAGCCTTTGAGGGTCTTTCTTTTCATCATTTCTTTAGCTTTCTTTTTTACTTTCTTTCTCAGAATCCATGGGCATAAAAGATTGTGTTTGATCCCATACCTTTTCAAATATAGGTCGAATGTCTTAATATTTCATACCCTTAAAGTAGCTCATCTTATACCCTCCTTGATTCTTCAGATACGTAATCATATTCTTCCTCACTTCAGCTACAGAATAAGGTCTGTTTAGTTGTGCATGATATCTTAGAACTGAAAGATCATTCCATTCTATATATGTTCTTGTGTAGCTTGTGTTGCTTCAGCTGTAACCTTTCTTCCCTTGCTCCAGCTTCCTTGTAGTTCTAAAGCTGCTTCCAAATTTCATCTTTCTTGTTCTTGTTCTTGTTCTGTCATCAAATACCTTTCTTGTCTTCACTCAAAACATCTTGTTGGATATTGAATCATACCACATGCTCATTGAACTTGAAACCATATTTCTGTGTTTACTTTGGAGGCTCAGGTCTTGCATAATTTCTTTCCCTTTGTCTTTAGCCTTTCCACCAGCAGTACTGTTGATTCCTTGCAAGTATAACTCCAGCAGTACTATGTATTTTACTGCAATTCTAATCAACCACTGCCAGTACGGTACCTACATTTCTCTTTTCTGGTTTAATTTTGAGTAAGACCAACACTCTTCCTTATTTATCAGCCTATGCAAGGGGACCTTAGCGCCCTTGATACTTCAAGTGTATCTTCAGATTTGATCAACTTTGACTGATAACTTTTATTGGTGTAAATAAGGTAATGTTATGTGTCTGCATTAACTTTCTTCTATTTCCTCCCCTGAGTGGAAGGATTCACTCTGCTGCATCTTCATCTTCTAACCAGATCAAATTATGGTATTTCATCCTAGAGTGTAGTATGGACTTGCTTCTCTAACTTCTTTACTATGAGGGATTAGCTTTTGTTAAGAGCAGTTCTGTAAGTTTCTTGTCTGCTTTAGTTTTTGACTCCCAAACTAGCAACTTTCTCTGTAAGGAGGTACATAAAAACCGTCTTATTTCTTTAGTGAGAGTACTACCTTCATACACGTCACAATAGTGAGTAAACACTATGGAGATGGTGATTAATGGGGAATTTGAGTTGTTCCTCTGTTATGATGAGTGGTATCTATTGGGTGTGGTGAAGGTAATGGTTGATGTGTTTGTGGAGACAGTGATAGGGAAGAGGTTATTCTGGATGGTGATGTTTGTGGTGTAGAGGATTGAGATTGACCTTAAGCAATCATAGTGTCCAATAGAGGAGTTACACCTCTTAGAAATCCCTTGGAGACCCTTTTTATGTTGTTGAATAGTTTGTGTGTAAGGGTAGGAGTGGGATAGATAGTCTTGTGAGTCAAAAGAAGCCTTTGATGTTTGTTCACAAAGATTTGAATGAACCTTGGATACATCAAAAACTTGTGTTGGCTATCTATATTCTTGACCATGGCTTCAAAGAGAAATTTAGAAAAGTTGAAAATCCTATTGGTTGCCAGGCATATGATAGTAGTAGCTATGTTGCTACTAAATTGATCCCAAGCAGTCTTTTTAGGGCTTAAACAGTGGAGTATGGTGTGAATGAAGAACTTCCACTGTAGGGAAAAATGCCCTTTTTGAAAAGTAAGACTGTCAGAGTCAGTTACATACCCCATGTTAGCAAGTTGCTCAAAGATTTCTGCATTTGGAAGAGAGCTAAGTCCTTCAGAATCTTCAAGCTTCAGATGTCTTCTAATGGAGGCCTCAGACACCAATACCTTGACCTTCCTGTCAATAGTTGCAGAAATAGCCTGAACTCCATCTTCCATAGTGCATAAAGCAGCTGTTTCCCAAAATTTTTGAATTAGAGAAGTATAAATGGTTGGGTTTGTAGTGAAGGCATAGTGGATGTGACTTGCACTTAGGAAATCTATGATTTGTTCAAACCCTTCACTTCCTGCAGACTTTTCCAAGTATGAAACCATGTTGTGTTTATCTCAAAAGTCTAAACACGCCACATGTATTGTTAGGAATTAGAAAGGTGATTAATGGAGTGGGGGATTTGTCGTGGCGAATGTTATGTGTATTTGGTAAAGTGAATTGAGATAAGAGAGAGTTTAGTAGTTTTGTAATTGGACCGACTGAAAGGATTTGTACTTATCTTGAAGAAATCCGATGACTATATATGGAAAGATCAAGAATTCTTCAATTAGTCAAACCCTATAAGCTAGATTGTTGGCGGAAATATCTCAACGGCACTTTTAGAGTAGGAAATTTTGTTATGCCTCAAACAGTACTAACGGTCATCTAGCAGTACTAATTTAGCCTAACAGTACTTAACTTTAAGCCCAGCAGTACTAATATATGCTCCCCAGAGCATTAAATCATCAAACCCTGGTCTTGTGGATGCATACTTTTCATTGAACAGTCTGTATACCACAATTAAATCATCTCTGTCAAAGTTATTTAGCATCAAATCTTGACTCTTACAACCTCTCTTTCTGTTTTTAGCTCACTTAATCTCTCTATTCTTTTTGCTCACAAATTCACACAAGTTTGTACAATATGTCATCAATTCTATTAGTTCTAAACTGTCCTCCCCACTTCTAAGCATGTAACCTCTTGAGAGAGGTGGATCATTGGACTGTATAGTTTTTGGCAAACTATCAGCCATCAACGGATTTGATGATTCTTTACCAGTTGCCATTTGCCTTGGAATAGCCAATGCTTCATTGCAATAACATGGTGCATTGATAACCATATAGTTTTGAGTAAACTATCAACTATCAACGGATTTGACAAGTCTTTACCAGAAGTCATTTGCTCTGGACTAGCTAGTTCTTGATGTCTGTTAGACATGGTGAACTGATGACCATTTGTTGTGTGGTGATAAAAACCAACACTTAAAGAACATCCATGCTTCTAGCAATTTTCTCTTCTCAAATTAAGCATCTAGGGACAATTCTAATCCACGTGTACTTAGCAGTATTAACTGGACCTAGCAGTATGAAATTTTGTACCAGCAGTACCAACTACCTTCAGTAGTAGTAACTAAGCTCAGCAGTACAAATGTGTTATACCAACAGTATTAACTCTGTCTTTAATAAACAGGTAACATATGAACCTCAAAAGTCATCATGTCATCCACAACCCATCTTCTAACTAAAAATTCAACTACAAACTGCACAACTCTAAACTATACCATCTTGCCTCCCCTGAACCAATGCAGCTATAGATTGATCATTCCAATGTTAACAATTAAGAAATTGAACCTGCTAACATCAAAAGCTTTAGTTAAAAGATCAGCCACATTGTCATCAGTGTGAATCTTCAGCACCTGGATAAGCTTCTTCTCATAAGCATCCCTAATGAAGTGGTGCCTAATCTTAATATGCTTTGTTTTGGAGTGAAATACTGGATTCTTTACAATGCTTATTGTGCTCTCATTGTCAATATAAATCCTTGTGTTCATAAAGTTAAACCCATAGTCCAGCATCTGGTTCTGTATCCACAAGACTTGTCCATAGCAGTTTGCAGCAGCAACATATTCAGCCTCTGTAGTAGAAGTAGCCACAATGGTTTGCTTCTTGCATTGCCACAAAATCAACCTATGACCAAGAAATTGACAACCTCCTGTTGTAGATTTCCTGTCAAGGTTAGCACTACCATAGTCACTGTCTGAATAAGCTACCAAGTCAAAAGATGACTCTCTAGGATACCAAAGGCCCCATTTGGGTTTGCATTTGAGATACCTAAAGATCCTCTTCACAGCATGGAGATGTGAAGTTTTGGGAGTAACTTGGAACCTGCTACAAGCACATGCAACAAACATAATATCTGGTCTAGAAGTAGTTATATACATTAAAGACCCAATCATGGGCCTATAAAGATGTACATCCACATATGCTGCTTCCTCATCCTTAACCAGTGGCTTATGAGTCTCAATTGGAGTACAAGCAGTCTTCACACTCATAAAATCAAACTCCTTTAGGATCTCAGCAACATATTTATCCTGACTTATAAAAATCCCATCTTCTTTTTGCTTGACCTGTAATCCAAGAAAGAAGGTGAGCTCTCCCATAGAACTCATCTGAAATCTACTCTTCATCAATGCCTCAAATTCATCACACCAAGACCTCTTTGTAGAACGAAAAATAATATCATCCACATAAACCTGTATACATGATATCATTCTTGTCCTTCTTGATAAAAAGAGTCTTGTCAATGGTTCCTCTTCTGTATCCACTCTTCAACAAGAAAGTAGATAAAGTAGCATACCAGGCTCTTGGAGCTTGGTGTAAACCATATAAAGCTTTCATAACCTTGTAGACCTTCTTAGGGAACTTAGGATCTACAAAACCCAGAGGTTGAGACACATACACCTCCTCATCAATTGTGCCATACAAGAAGGCACTCTTCACATCCATCTGATAAACTATGAATCCCATATAAGAAGAAAAGGCCAAAAAGATCCTAATGGCTTCAATCCTAGCCACAGGAGCAAAAACCTCATCATAGTCTATCCTTTCCTCTTGCCTGTATCGCTGGGCAACCAACCTTGCCTTATTTCTAACCATAACACCTCTTTCATCCTTCTTATTCTTGTAGACCCATTTAGTCCCAATTTCCTTTTTCCCATAAGGCAAATCTACTAGCATCCGTACCTTCTGAATCTTGAATTGTAACAGTTCTTCCTGCATAGCATCAACCCAACTTTCATCTTCCAAGGCTTCAGATATCTTCTTGGGTTCAATTTGAGATAGGAAGCAAGCAAAAAAGAAGTGTTGGAAATCCTTGTGATTATTTCTTCTCTGCTTTTCAATATAACTTACAAAAGTGTGTGCTCCTGGACTTTTATTCACTTTGCTCCTTGTCTGAACTACTGAGGTTGGATCTCCAAGAATTTGAGTTATAGGATGAATGGAGTGTATCCTTGATGTGGGAATAAGACTAACATTCACAGTGGTTTCTAAATTAGTGAATCGACTCCAGCACCCTCATCATCAAAAGATGCTTGGTAAAAATCCCGTACTTAGATGTCATAAATAATCCTCAGAACAGGTATTTAAGAATCATCTTGGTCAGCATAATTGGTTTGATCAGGGTAGGATGATCCATCAGTACTAAAAACTCTTAAAGGACTAGCAGTACTAACTGGTGAACTAACAGTATTAAGTGTGTTAGTACTAGTAACTCTAGCAGCACATGCTTGAAGAAGTAAATCCTTAGTATTTTGAGCAAACTCATTTCTAAGAGCTTTAGCTGCATCATTAGCCTCCTATTCTTGGCTTTTAAGCCTTTCAAGCTCCTCCAAAAAGGCTTGATCTTCCTGATTTATTAGCTCCTCATTTGTCTTTGAACCAGGATCCCCATCAGGTGGGGGGGATTGGGGGGGGTGGGAAGGGGGGGGGGGGGGGGGGGGGGGGGGGGGGGGGGTGGGGGGGGGGTGGGGGGGTGGGGGGGGGGGGGGAGGGGGGGGGGGGGGGGATTTTCAACTCCCATATCTTTGCTATCTGACACTTGACATGTTGAAGAATAAGAAGACCATACTGTATACAAAGTATTCCTTGACGAGGTCCAGCATCCATTTTGGAATTTCCTGCATCAATATTATCTTGTGTACCTGCACTATGATTAGCTTCTTTTGCACCTGCAGTTTTGTTAGCTTTATTCTCCGTAGTAACAGGCTGATAGTTCATTAAATCAGTTAAATAATCAAGATCAAACAACCAAGTAGGTCCTTTCCCTACAACATTAGGTTTGTTTTCTAAAAAGTTTATATGCATGTTTTCTTCAACCTTTTTGGTTTCTAAATTGTATACCTAAAAGCACTTGCTATTTAGAGAATACCCAACTTAGAACCTTCAACAAGACTTTTCTTCAAACTTGCTCAGTAAATGTATTCTCAAAGATGGTCAACATGGCACCCAAAAGGTCTTATATAAGCTATGTTGGTATTTTAACCAGTTATAAAAATTCATAAGTGTCCTTTTTGAGGCTTGGTTACTAATACCTTATTAAGGACATAACAAGCAGTACTAACTACTTCAGCCCAAAAAGTATTAGGTAAAAATGAATCTGCTAACATTGTTCTAGTAGCCTCAATTAGGGTCCTGTTCTTCCTCTCAGCAACTCCATTTTGTTGTGGAGTTCTTGCATTACTGTATTCCCTCTTGATCTCTTTTGACCCACATAATTCAATAATGTCCATGTTCTTGAATTCTGTACCATTATCACATCTAATAGTTTTAACCTTTTGATTTAATTGGTTCTCAATTTGTCTTATAAAGTCCATAAGGATTCCACTAGTTTCATCCTTGGTTCTCAAAAATAAAACCCAACTAAACCTGCTAAAATCATTAGTGATAACAAGGCAATAAGTCTTATGGTTTATGCTCCTTACAGATGTGGGTCCAAATAAGTCCATATGTAAAAGCTGTAAGGGTTGACTAATAGAGCTTACTAATTTGGTCTTACAGGAGGCCTTGTGTTGCTTTCCTTTCTGACAAGCAACACAAGTATGGCCATTTTGAAAAATCTTGGAAGGTAAACCTCTGACAAGGTTTCCCTTCACAAGTTTGTTTACGTTTTCAAAGTTAACATGACCCAGTCTCCTATGCCATTTGTTTGATTCATCAACTGTAGCCTTTGCAATCAAACAAGCTAAACCTCTAGTAGGAACAATGTTCTCTAGGTTGAAACTATACATATTGTTTTGTCTAGGGACAACACAATACATTCAGTATCAGTGAAGAGAACTTTGTTCTTCTTGTCACACATTTGTGAGACAGAGAAGAGATTGAAATGCTATAGATCTTTCACAAAGGACACATCCTCAAAATCTAACTTTCCGGTTCTTATTTTACCTTTGCCAGTAATGTAACCTTTACTACCTCCAAAAGCAACAGGGCCACCATTGTAGTCTTGATATTCAACAAGGTAGGCTTTGTTCCCAGTCATATGCTTGGAACATCCACTATCAACAATCCCTTTGTTCTTTAAAGCTTTATGTGGATCCTTCTGCACACCAAATAAGAGAAATTAATTTCTCTTAAGGACCCAAGCCATCTTTGACTTGGGTCTGCCTAGTGGATCTTCAAAATTAACAGACTTTCTAGAGTTTGATCCACCATTGTATTTTGGAGAATTTATTCTAATAATGCTTTTTGGGTCTCTAATTACAACCTGCTGAGGTCTTAATAGCAGTTTTCTCTATGCCCCCAATAGCACTAACTGCTTTATTTCCAGCAGTATTAACCTTTTGATTTGAAAAATTAATTTTTGGTGCTGTTGTTTTATTAAATGGCCTTCTAATAGGTGAATGAGTTTTGTAAAAACTAGTTCTTGGTCTAACATCATTCACAATGGGTCTAACATCATTAACTTTCCTGGCAGCACTAGTTGATACTGGTTGACTGTTAACATTATGTTTAGCAGTATTAACTGGAAGTCTGCCAGTTCTAGTTAGTACTGCTGTTGGAACAAACTTGTTTTGGGGATTCAACCTTTGTACATTGTTCCACACTGGTCTATTCTCCCCTTGACCAGTACCCTTACCCTTCTGTTTGTTCAATTCAACCTGTTTAGCCATTCTTTTCTCATGGAAATCACAATCTCTGATAAAATGGCTAAGACTGCCACATACAAAACATGCCTTGCTAGTAAACCCATATCCCAAACCCAACTTTTTGGTCATTAAACCATTCTAGTTTTTCTTGTCAACTTTAAAACTCTGACTACATGTGTTTTGTTCTATAACAGTTTCCCTAGGAGTTTTTATATGCTTAACAGTATTAACAAAAGCAAAACTAGGTTTTTCCTGTTCTTTTGAAGGTTTAATCACATGTTTATCATCACTATCTGACTCATACTCCTCAATGATAGGAGCATCAGACCAAACCTTAGGTTGATTAACAACTTTGGGTTCATTTATAACTGGTTCAGACATAGATTCAAGTGTTTCTTCACTGGAATTGGATTCACTAGAGTTAAAATCACCGGTCTTTGCATCAGATTCACTAGTTTTAGATTGTTTTGGACCATATGTAAATTATGACTCATCTATTCCAAAATCAGATCTAGGAGGCACGTAGTTTCCTGTCATTAGAGGGGGAACTGCATGCATTCCTTCAACTTTTGCAAATCTATCATACACATGACTATCTTCTATATCACTAGACCTACTGTCAAATACACTTTCAAAAACTTCATTTTCATAACTTAAAACACCTTCATGTATTTGATCTCCATACCCAAGCCCAGATTTATCCTTAGCACTCATCTGACTACTTAACAGTTTACTAAGACCTTTAGAAGAACTTTGAAAGTTTTCAAGTTTCATTTTTAATTCTTCTTTTTCTTTTACAGCTTCTGCTAATAGTTTCTTATGATATGTGAGCATATCAGTTTTATCATCTAAATCAATTTTCATAAACCTAATTTTTTCTTCATAAGCTAATTTATTTTTCTGATGACACACTAATTGAGCTTCTACTTTTGCTAAAGCTAGTGTATAGGCTTTTATTTCTATACTAACATCACCAAGTTGTTCTCTTTGTTCATCATATAATTTTTTAAGTTTAGCATATGATTCCTCACATTCTTTTGAACAAGATGTTACCTCAGTGTCTGAGCCTGAATTGCTGTAAGCCATCAAAGCAAAGTTCTCTTACTCATCTTCTGCTTGATCAGTCCAATCAATACCATCTCCATCAAGAGTTACCAAAGCTTTAGATTCCTCCTGTTTTCCAGGTCTCCTCCCATTGTCTTTTGATTTATACCCAGTGTTCCATGCGTCTCTCCTCCTGATATCTTGATTCCCTTTTGATATACACTCTCTAGCAAAGTGCCTTGTCTTGTGACAATTGAAGCACTCAACCTTGGTTTTATCAAAGCCAATTGGTTCCTTGGCATCAAACTACAACTTTCTTCCTGTCTTTTTGTAAAACTTTTTCAATCTCATGGAAATCATGGCCACCTGCCACTTCAAATACATTTCTTCTTGATCAAACTCATCAGGCTATTCCAGATCCTCATGATCTAATTGTGGACCACTGGATTGATAAGCAAAGAAAGAGTATATGAGTTCATCAGTGTATGATGAAGAGTTTTTCTTTGTGAGTTATAGCCAGAAGAAGTAGAAACACCATAGGCAGTACTAACATCATTAGTATTGTTAGTGCTTTCAGAAGAGACAAATGCAACATTTTGTGCACTAGAAGATGATCCAGTAGAGCCTTTAACATCAGACTCAAAGACTCTAAGATTTTTATATAAAAAAGAGCTCATCTAAACTAATAGGATTCATTCCTGGCTTTGTCCTCATCATCAAGGATAATATGGGACCTGGAAGAAGTAAAAGACCTAAGGAAATTCTGATGGCATCTTCATGTAGAGACACATGCACCTATGATTCCTCAGCTGACTCAGAAGACTCAAAGCTGTCATAACCCTTTTGTTCAATCCTTCTGAGTTAGATATAGAAAAGCTTTCAAACTGTTACTTTAGAATGTATTTCTGCATCTTTTTTGATTCATGATTGCCACTAAATCTGGATTTGATAGCTTCCCATATTTCTTTAGCATCAGTCATTTTGTGAAATTTTGCTAAATGGTCTTCTGGTATAGACATGAGCAAGGTAGTCCTTGCTTTTCTTTCTCTCTCTCTCTCTCTCTGGCCAAAATTTCTTTAGCAGTTTTAGGAGGAAAAACCCCTTAATTTTCCATTGTATCTGTTAGACTTGTAACAGGACCATTATCTTTTTGTATAACTTCCCATATAGGATAGTCTGTATGCCTCAAATAATGTTTCATTTTCATTGCCCATATGTCATGCTCACCTTTCTTTAAAATAGGGAGTTTGATGGTTGACACAGTGTGATGATCTTGTTGCTGGTGAGGTGTGGTGGATTTTCATATCTGATCATCATTGAGTATTTTCTGAAAGGTAAAGATTATAAACTGATGTGTTTTGGTTCTTCTTACTCAGAGTTTCTCAACAAGCTCTGATACCACTTGTTGATCCCAGTCTGAATAGATCTTTCTAGCCTGTTAAGGGTGGTAGCCAATCTGGATAGATCCAAACTAACTACAAGAGAAACAATGACTATGAACAATATAAGTTATGCAGAAACTAACTTATACTGCTAAGAAGAACAATGAATAAAACAGAACTTTGATTACTATTAATCTGCTATGTTACAGATTACTAACTATGAATATTTGTGAAACTTGTGTATGTAATTTGTATATCTAACTAATACCGTAGGGTTCCTTTTATACACCAAGGAAAACCCTAATGGGCTTACAAAACGTGTGAAGATATAATGCGTATCTATTCCTATTATAACTTGAATAACCCCCCGCCCCCCTCCCCCTAAACATTACTAACTATTATATGCTAGCAGTACTAACTTATTACTAACAGCACTAACTATACTACCAGTACTAACATATGTACTGGCAGTACTAACTAACTAATAGTAACAGTACTAACTACTTAGTCTATTTTCTTCAATCTTTATCAATCTTCACTAGCAACACTAAATAAACTAGCAGTAGTAACTTGTAGAAGTGGCAACACTAAGTTGTAGAAACTTTTGAAACCCAACAATGACCTTACCATCCTTAGTGATTTCACTATTGTGTTTAGAGAAAGTTACTCTACACTTATTATCACATATTTGTCCTATACTTAACAAGTTAAAACTTAAGTTATCTACATGTCTACCAGTCTCTATTTTGAGAGAGTCATTCAAAATCGTACTCTTTGCCAATGATCGTTACCGCAAAGATAGCTACCAAAAATAACATTAACTTCGTTGTATGCCTTGGTAGCTTGCGAAGATATTTTGTTTACCCGTCATATGTTTGGAGCAATCCGCTATCCTATACCACTCAGTCGGGTACCAAGTCGATTCCGAAGGCATATCAAATATATAAGGCAACACCTCAAACATTTGGTCCTCAATATCTCATGGGTCTAAAGTTGTTAGTGCTAAACATCCCTTGCATTTGATTCAATTGGTTGGGATGTAGAAACGGAAGACACATTTTCCATGGCAAGTTAACTTTGATGTGGGAAGTTGGTTTCCATGTAACCGGGAAAGTCACGAGGTTGGATTTTTGATTGACCAATGTTTCTTTTTAGGTTTGTGGTGTTTTCGGACGATGATAATTATTTAAGACTCTTCTAGGTGGTGAGTTTTTGATCTAAGAGAAATAGGTTTCAAAATCCACCCCGGGTTTTGATAACGCTTATACAATTATTTTAACTTCATTAATCACTAGCAACGAGAACATTTACATTTTTACTAAATATGTGTATTTTGGTCTTATGACCCAAAAAAGATTTTTTAAAAAGACTCTTATTTCCTCATATCCAGACATAGTTTGGCGGTGGTCGGTCCCATATTTTTCAATTAGGGGCCACCTGCACATTAAGGGGGTGTCCATCTTTATGGACCATTCCATCAGAGGAACGCCTTTTTTTGTGCTTTCACAAACTTTATATTCTTAGTTCCACTAGATGATGCTTGAGATGAATTAAACCCTAAACCTAACTTTTCACTAAGGGGTTTTTAATTGTTTAACATTTCTTTAAGCAATGTGTGCTCTTTTTAAACTTTGTTAGTTTAAGAGCTTCCTCTTTAAGCTTTTCATTTTCAATTTTAAGCATGTGACATTTTACACATTCGAGATCAACTCCCTTATTTTCTCGAGTGTAGACACTTTTTATTTTAGAATACTAAGTTCTTTTTTCTAAACTATTTCTAGTGACTTTTAATCTTTTGTTTTTAGTGATTATCTTTAAACTTATTTTGCACAGTTTATTATATTCATTATCTAATACTAAATCATCTATTGATGAGTTTTCATCACTAAAGTAAGAGGATTCGGAACATACCTCATTTGATGCTTGAGCTACGAGACACGTTTTGTTTTTGACCTTCTCATCATCTTCTTCATCGCTATCACTCCAAAAACCTTCGACAAAAGCTATTTGGTTCTTGTTTGAATAGACTTCTTTGCTTTTTCATACAAAACTTGAACTTCTTCAAACTTCTTGTTTCTTAGTTTATTCTGTATATATCTTCCCACATGCTTTAAGAAAGTTATCATCTAATTTCTTAACTGAGTTTTAGTGAGAGGTTTGTTCCTGATAGCTACTGCTCTTTGTTCTGCAAGAAACTTCCTCTGAGCTGCAATAATGTCATGCAAAAATTTAGCTCTTTGTTCAACAGTGAATTGTTCCCTTTCTGCCTCTTGAAGTCTTTTAGCTAAAAGTGTATCTGCATTTATCCTTGCTTGGATTTCATCAAATTCGCTAGCTAAGGCAGCATGAGTAGCTTCTTCAGCAGCAACCCTTTCTCTTTCTAACTCTGCTTGTAATTCAGCATTAGCCTGTATTGCAAACTCTTTATCCATAGCCAATTGAGCTGCATCCAAGTCACTTTTATTTAGCTTCTTTGCAGGCTCATGCTCCTCTTCAAGAACACCTTTGCCTTTATCTTTAGGATCTATCTTTGGAAGTGGCTTCAAAGTTAAAACTGATATTTCAAGCCTATCAGATTCTTTAACTTCTTTAATAGCCACTCCTTTTAGCTTTGCCTTGTCATTCTTCATTTTCACTAGAGTTTCAGCAAGTGTTATATCTTCATTATAAAACACACTTGTTATAGTAGGAGGAGTCATTGGAGTAAAAGTACTAACTTCTGGTCTGCTGGCAGTACTAATATTAACAGTACTAACTTCAGGCACAACAGTACTAACTCCTATATTACCAGCAACATTAACTTGTTCTTCATTGCTTCCTCCTTTTTTTAAAACCCCTGTATCATGTGTCACATTTAGCTCCTCAGTCTCTTTACTTTCCCTCCCCTTATTCACAACTTCCTTCGTGTCCATATAGTCTATACCATCAGCATCAAGATTATCAAAGGCACTGTCATCCAAAGTTGGTCTTGGTTTGGCATTTTTCCTCCCCTGTTTAGATACAGACTCCTTCTTACCCAACTTTTTCTTCATGGATAAAATAGACACACTCCTTAACCATGCTTTGTGGTGTGAGATGCTAGGCTTACACTTCTTCTCCAGCTTCTTGATTCTAGTTTTCAGTTTAAGGATCTCTGTAGCCTGAGCATCCTTGGAAGTCTCCAAAGCAAGAACCCTGTTTGACAAGTTAGTGCCAAAGAACAAATAGATTACTATTGGTTCAAGCTACCCTCAGCTATGTCAGATGTGTGACCACCTGAAAGAGGATTATCATGGGGTAACTGAACCTGATCCCCTTCACTCCCACCAGTGCCCTCTTAGGTCTGTCTAGAGTTTTAGGTGATGTTCTTGTCTAAGAAGATGATTCAGTAAGGAGAGGGTGTTGGTTGGGGTCAGTGTGTGTCTTTGTATTTGGACTGTACATTTATTGACTGTTTGGGTAAACTGATGAGTTATAAAACTGTTCATAGTGAAGTAGAGACATTACGGATTTTATAGTTGAGTGCATAGTAAAAATCGGCGCTTTTCCGATAGAAAGTCCACAATCTTATGAAACTGAGCATTCCCTTCAGTTCTTTCTAAATAAGCAACATGTTATGTTGTGGCAAGATTAAAGTGATCCTTGTTGTTATTTTTGGGGAGTAAATCGGGAGATTGTTCGTCAATTAGAATGGTTTAGGGTTTTGTATTGTGAACTTGATGTGACAGTGATTTGCCGGAAGAGTGTCCTTTGAGAGGAGAGTGGAAGCCTCTCCGTTTGTTTTGTTGTGTTGAGAAGAGATTTCAACTTCACCTAATCTCTATCTAAGCTTCTCAATTCATAAAACCCTTATCCAATCTAATTGACGAAAATACACCCGATTACTCATAAAATTAACGAAAATGGACATGCTCTTGAATCTTGCCCCAAGCATAACATGGTTGCGTATTTAGAAAAGACTGAAGGGAATGCTCAGTTTCATAAGATTGTGGACTTTCTATCGCGAAGCTCGATTTTCTATGCTCTCACTGTAAGTCCTAATGTCTCTACTTCCCTTATTGAACAGTTTTGGAACTCAGCAGTGTCCCAAACAGTCAATAATGTCAGTCAAATCAAAGTACATCAATAATGAAACACTAAAAAACACAATATCATTAGGATTACGTTATAGACAAGTACCTCACTACACTAACTTACTCTAGGAAGAAACTTTATAGTGGGAACTGCGGAGGAGTGTAGAGGGAAGCTGGTTATGTGAACACTTGTTAACCCTCGTTGATGGTGGGACTATACTGATGACATAGCTTGAGGGTTGCTTGAATCCTAGAGGTGAGTTTTGGTCTTTGCAACTATACGTGTCAAAATGGGGTCTTTGCTTTGCGAGACTTCAAAGGGTCATGCTCAGGCTAAAGAGATCCTTATATTGAAATCTCTAATCAGAAGCCGTGTGAAGAAGTGTTGGGTATGCATAGGCTCGCTAAAAAGATATTAGATTGGGGTTTGGTGTGGCTGGCTATTTCTAGCCATTGAAGAAAAAAGTTGGTAAGAAGGATTCTATATCTAAACAGGGGAGGAAATAAAATGCCAAAACCAAAGACAAAATTCTGGATGATTGGCCTTTGATATTCTTGATGATGAAGGTATAGAATATATGGACACGGAAAGGAAGTTGTGAAGTAGGGGAGGGTAAGTTAAAGAGACTGGGAGATAAATGGGACACATGATACAGGGTTTTAAAGAAAAGGGAGGTAGCAATGAAGAATAAGCTACACTTGCTGATGGTAATATAGGAGGTGTAACTGTTGTGAATGAAGTTAGTATTGTTAATGCTTAGTTATTGCCAGCAGACCAGAAGGTTGTACTGCTTACTCCAATGACTCCCTCATTACTTCAACAGTGTGTTTGATAATGAATGATATAAAACTCTGCTAAAACTCTAGTGAAAAATAAAGGATGGACAAGGCAAAGCTGAAAGGAGTGGCTATGAAAAGAAGTTTAAAGATTCTGATAGGCTGAAAGATCTGTTTTAATTTGAAGCCAATTAAAATGTTAGATCTAAAGTTAAAGGGCAAAGGTGTACTTCGTAAGAGGTGCATGAGAATTGCAAAGAAGATAATTAAAAAGATGACCTTGGATGAAGTCAAAGCTCGGATTAGGATTAAGCTGTCTTCGCGTTACAGGCTAAGCTCGAAATTCCAAGCAAGATTTTACGAAAAGAGAAATGGTTGCCGGGGTTTGGGGTGGTGCTGAAGAAGCTAAACAAGCTGCATTAGCTAGAGAATTGATGAAATCCAAGCATGGATAAATGCAGATTACCACATTGTCAGCTAATCAGACGCAAGAGGCAGGAATGGGAACAATTCACGGTTGAACAAAGAGCTAAATTTTTTTGCATGTAACTATTGAAGCTCAAGGGAAGTTTTCTTGGCAGGAACAAAGAGCAGTAGCTAGCAATGTACATACCTATCTAGATATTTCATATGTTTAGAAATGAGATGATTTCTTTATTAAAGATGGGGGGAAGGTTTATACAGGATTAAACTATGTATCAAGATGTTGTTGAAAGTAGGGCTCTGTGGGGTGTTGAAAAAAGACAAAATAGAAGGTCTATTCAAGTCTTTGTCTTCATTTTGGGTATGCTAAAAGATGAAAGATTGATAGAGGAAGATGAATAAGAAAGGAAGCTTATGAAGATGTTTCATTAGAAGGAGAAGGTGCTTGGAAGAAACCTGACGGTACTAAAATTGGATGTTTAAGCAAGTAAGAAGTTGAGGAGATTGTACCAGGATGAGACAAGGTACACATATTAAAGTATGCAAAAGCAGAATGAAGGCAACGGGAGGCTATTCTAAATCGGTGTTTCGGGTGGATTCTAAGTTGTTTTATGTTAGTGATTGCTTCATGGTTATTAGTTGGGTAGCTTGTGGGGTTTGTTATATGAGTGGGTCTTTTTAGTTTGTAGATGATTGAGTTTGTCATGGTCGGAGTTTGGTACTGTGGTTGTTGGTTGTGGTTTGGTGTTAGGACTTGGTGAGTGTTGCTGTGGGCGTTGGTAGTTCGGGGTTGATTTTGGGAGGCATTTTGACTAACATGGTGCGGAGGGGCATCTAATATATGGTTCATTTAGATAGGGATGGTAGATATAGATGGTATTTAATACAACTGTTTCTGAGTTGGTGTCATAAGGTTGGAAATCTAGGATGGTTTTGTGGGAGGGTTATACATCCTGGTGATGTAGAGGTTTGTCAAACAACAGACTCTTGAAGCGGGTTGTATCTCAGTTCTTTGGGGAAGATTGTTTAAGGATAATGTTTCGAGGCAATTGCTGAAGTGGTTAAGAGGGAAGTGATTGGTTTGTCTGGTTGAGGTTGTGGGGGTTGAGGAGATGTGTGTTGGGGTGGGGGATGTAAGTGTTATTTCTGGTTGAGGGGTATGTGTTGCAGTGGAGGGATGGTGGTTGTAGTGCATAGATATCTTTGTTTATGGGTTGTTGTGGCTGGGAGGGTTTGTTGGGGGATTGTGTTCGGGTTGTGTGTGTGACGTTGGTGATGAGGTGCTGGATGGATCTTTGATGAGGGTGGTTGAGGGTTGGTGGGTGGGTGGGTGTTGGTGAGGGTTGGGGTTGGGGGTGTTACATTCCTCACATTTTCGGTCATCTGGCTTTACTTGAGTTTTTATGACTAATAGATAGGTAGTGGAATGTGATTAAAGGAGGTTGGGTTGGTATTAGATTTGATTGGTATGCGATGATAGTTTGCCAATAAACTATATGGTTCTCAAAATCACAATGCTTTACAGTAAAGAGTTGGTTGCTCCAAAGGCAAACGGATCTTGGTTAAAGATTCTCAAATACGTTGATGGTTGCATGTTTGCCCAAACTATCATGGTTCATCAATGCCACCATGTTATTGCAATGAAGCTCTTGGTTATTCTAGATCAAACGGCTACTGTAAAGAAGAAACATCAAATCCGTTTATGGCTGGTAGTTTGCCAAAAACTACAAGGCCAACTTAGTTGGTGTTGCTGTGTTGCTGTAAAGATGACAAAGACTGGAAGCTAATGAATGTTAAATATTACAATGTCACAAAAGAAGTTCATGTTTATCAAATAGCGATTAAAGATACTATGTTTTGGATACATCCTCCAGTGATCAGAAGCTTAAAATGAAGTAACATTAAAGATTAACAAGTGAACATCAATGTTTAGAAAGGATTGTTGGTATTATATTTTCCTGACTTAGTACTGTTTGTGTTAGTTAGTTAGTACTGGTAGTAGAGTTAGTACTGTTAGTAGTAAGTTAGTACTGCTAGCATATATTAGTTAGTACTGTTAGGAGATATGCATGAGTTATATTAGGAATAGATATGCATTATCTCTTCACACGGTTTGTAAGCCCATTAGGGTTTCCTTGGTGTATAAAAGGAACCCTACGGCATTAGTTAGATATATAAGTTTCACAAATATTCATAGTTAGAATTCTGTAATCTAGCAGATTTATAGTAATCAAAGTTCTGTTTTATTCATTGTTCTTCTTTAGCCAGTATAAGTTAGTTTTCGCATAACTTATATTGTTCATAGTCATTGTTTCTCTTGTAGTTGGTTTGGATCTATCCAGATTGGCTACCACCCTTAACAGGCTAGAAAGATCTATTCAGATTGGGATCAACATAGTCAAACGTGAGTTGACTATAAAACTCGAGAACAAAAACGAGGAACAATTTGTTTGTTTATGCTCAATAAACAATCAAAACCAATTAATCCAAACTTAGCACGGGTATGACTCATGTTTTTAAAAGTTTAACTTACAACCCTACCCTCATGAAAGTATCGTTTTTCAAGATTTGCAATGGTGTTTTGTAATGGTTGATAATTCATTTGATATGTGTAGAATGTATTTTTGGGTATTTTGGTGATCTAGTCCGGTGATTCGAGGCATGGTCACCTAAAACGAAAATAACCAAAGTCATATTTTATAACTATGAACATGTATTATTAATTTGAACGTGTATTTAGTGTGTGCCTAAATGCGACAAATGTGGAGTAACGATTAGCTTGACCTAGAAATAAAATCCTAAGAGTTAACCCAAAAGCCCCTTAATTTGATTTTGCTCATCCAAGCATGTCGAAAAATACATATGAATTATGTATCTCTAATTTTGTTTATGAGATCATTATGCATGTATTCAAAATTCATTTATGGAGAGTAATTAACAATGTATAACATAATTTTTAGTGATCCTAACGTGAGTGATTTTGAAAATAAAATTGGGGTTTGGTTGTGAAAATAATTTTTGACAAACACACTTTAATCATGCAAATCCTATTTCTACGGGAAGCATATTAGTTATACATTGTGTTATTGTAGTCCTAATTGTATATAAACACAAGAAAAAATGAAATCCCTAATTTGAATTTTTGTTCAACATGAAAACCTCTAGACACAAATTAGGAATGAAAATAGATGAAATGACTTACAATTAATTATCTTTATGATGTTATGAATAATTATTAGTGTTGATTTGATCTTCAATTAGTGTTTAGGTGGTTGATTTTGAGTTTTGGTGGTTTTGGTTTCGTGTTCGTCGCACCAGCAGGAAGAGGGGGTGTTTGGTTTTGAGTTTTGAAAATTTTTGACAATGTGCAGATAATAAGTGTCTGTTGGTGGCGGTCCCATATCAATCAGGGGGCGCCCAAATAAGCTTTGGGGCTGCCTGCCATATGGGGCCGTCCTCAGCACGGGTTTTTTGGACTAAATTTTGACAACAACTTTACATAAAGGAGTGACGTTTTAATTTGCATTTCGTGAATTAAAAATGCTCAAAGTACTTCGGATAAAGTATTTAAGTTGTCACGACATGGAATGGAACAACGGACTAGAATCAAACTAGAAGTAAGAGAAGCGGTTAACACGTTTATGGACATGTGTTCCTCTTCCTAACCAGATGAAGATAATTAAACGATTACGTTTAAGGATTTAGTAGAATGGTCGGCGATTTTGACGACGCACTTTTTCGATTAAGATAGTCCTTTCTGGATTATTATCACAAAGAAAGTGGTGAGTATTTTGATGTGTTTAGTACAAGAGTAGTTGCACCGGGTTTTAGGACTAAGGTCAATCGAGCCTTTGTTGTAACATATTCGGAAACGTAGTCAAGTCGTACGTAATAAGTCGATAAGAGCTTGTTCATCCATAGTGATGTTGACATGCCTTTTAGGGCGCTTTAATATTGGCATCGGTAGTGGATATAGCAAGATTGCGGTTTGTTTCTTCGAGAACCAAGATGTCAAATAACATCCCACGAACGTACAAATACCGCTAGTTGCTCTTTCGGTCCACATAATCTCCCGCATGATCAGAGTCGGCATATACTACGGTTTCTATGCCGGTCCCCTTAGGATACCATAATCCTAAGTGCGTAGTGCCTTTAATGTATCGGAAGATACGCTTAACCGCTTCAAGATGAGAGGTTTTGGGAGCCTCTTGGAAGTGGCCACAAAGGCAGACACTAAACATGATATCGGGCCTACTTGCTGTTAGGTAGAATAAACTGCCTAAACTTGCCTCGGAACTTGGTACTATATACCGACTCACACTCTTCGTCTTTAATGGTGTTTGAGTATCGGAGGACATAGGGGTTTTCATTGGTTTAGCATCTTCTAAGCCAAATTTCTTAAGCATTTCTTTAATATATTTAGATTGATTAAAGAAAATTACATCTTCCATTTGTTTTATTTGTAATCCAAGGAAGAAGTTAAGTTCACCCATCATGCTCATCTCGAACTCGGCATGCATGATTTTGGCAAATTCATCACACATGTCTTGACAAGAACGATGATTAAATTTGAACTTTTCTTCTAGTGAAAAAGTGTGTTATCTACAATTCTCATTTTGTATTCATGTATAATAAGGAAAGATTTTAATCTATCATACCAAGCTTTGGGTGCTTGTTTAAGACCATATAAAGCTTTATTTAGTTTATAAACATGATCTGGTTTTTTAAAGTCAATGAATCCCGAAGGTTGTGCCATGTATACCTCCTCATTGGTAAAACCATTCAGGAATGCACTTTTTACATACATTTAGTATAGCTTAAAAATAAGGTGCAAGCTAAGCTAGTAGTAGTATCCTAATTGACTCTAGTCTAGCAAAGAGGCATATGAATAAAAATGTCATCATAATCGAGCTTCTTGTTGCTTTATAGCTTGAGCACTAACCTAGCTTATTTTGAGAAAGGATGGATTTCTCCGTATAACTATTTCTATACACCCAATTAGTTCTTATGATTGTCATATTCCATAGGTTGTGGAACTAACTCTTTTAAACATCGTTTGCATGATTTGATTTAATTTTATTGCATAGGTTATCCAACTTTCATGCGTTAAGGCTTCATTCACATTCCTAGGTTCCATAGTTGATATAAAACAAAAGAAGTTACTTTGGTTTTGGGCTTGTGACAAGAGTTCTTTGGTTAAGGTTTCCTATGACATTTTCTAATGGATTGGTTTTTTTCTTAGATTCCTTAATATTGACTATTTTGTCAATTTCTAAAGTTTCATCCTCAATGTTATTCTCTAAGTTTTCTTTTCGGTACCTTAAATTGCTTCTTGTTTTATCTAAGTCATCTACCAATAAGGGGTGATGTGATTAGAGGGTGGAGGAGTTCATCGAAGGTAACGTTGAGTAATCTTCAATTTTCCTGGTGGTTTATTAAGGATGATGTAGGCTTTACTATTTTGGGAGTAACCTAAAAAGACACATTCGTATGACTTTGGGTCAAACTTGGTAAGGTAATCTTTAGTGTTTAAAATGAAGCACTTGCTTCCAAACACTCTATAGTATTAAAAGAGTAGGTTGTTACCTATCAAAATTCATAAGGTTTTTTCTAGATGGATCTAATTAGGATTCGGTTGAGAATGTATGTTGAAGTATTACGTTACACCAAAACTTTTGTGGTAATGATTGCTCATTCAACATAGTCCTACTCATTTCTTGAAGTGTCCTATTTTTCCTTTCAACCACGCCATTTGATTGAGGAGTGCGTGGAGCCGAGAAGTTATGTGTAATTCCATTGGCATTACAAAACTCTCCAAATTGCACCTATTATCAAAATTCCATACCGTGGTCGGTTCTTATTAACACTATTGTACATCCTAATTGGTTTTGAATCTTCTTACTAAATATTTTGAATTGATCAAAGGCTTCGGTTTTATCCTTAAGGAATCTAGTCCAAGTATATCTAGAGTAGTCATCTACTATGACTAAAGTGTAGTGGTTTCCTCCGTAACTCCATACGGCGGATGGACCAAAGAGATCCATATGAAGGAGTTCTAAGCATCTAGTCGTTGAGACTATATTCTTAGCTTTGTGACTAGCGTGAGCTTATTTTCTAATTTTACAAGCATCACAGAAGTGTTGATCAAACTTAAGCTTAGATAAGTTTCTAACTAATTCCTTAGATGCTAACGATTGAATGAGACGCATATTAGCGTGACCTAATCTCCTATTGTTGGCCTTAAAATATGTCGACTTATACGGAATTACATTAGATATTGTAAGGTGTGACTTGTAGGGACTAATTATGTCAAGGTTAGAAATACATATCGCTCACCACACCTGTATATTACATCCTTATACTTCCATAGAAGGGTAAGGATAAACCCCCAAACTTGTTATCTCTAAGTGTGTGTGTTTTCTTTTTCTCTCTAGAAACACACACATCTTTCCTTTCTCTCTCTACATCTAATAATATGGCTACTTATTTCTTTTATCCTCCCCGACCTCCAAATCATATTTTAGGCTAGAATCTTTATGGGTAACAATTGGCATCAGAGCCTAGGGCGTTTTGTGTTGTTGGTTTGTATTTTTTATGGTGTTTGTGCCTTAAATAAGCACTGTTCCATTGCTTATTTTTAAGCCAAAAAGCTTCGGCTTTTCATGGTTGGTGGTATTTTGTGCAAAAGCTTGAAAATTTCTTCTTTCTATAGTTTCTAGCTTATTTGTACAAGTGGCTTATGGATTTTCATAGCTTATTTTTGAGTTCTTATGGTTCGGATGATTTTTGTACTCAAAATCTTGATTCAAAATTTTTCGTGTTAAAAATCATCAAGTTTGGATTTTTATGGTTCTTATTGCCTTAGATAAGCAAGAAGTACAAAAATGTTTGGGCAAAAACATCAAAAAGTGTGTCTTTTTATGTTTTGAAAAATTTGAGCTTCGTCTAGTAGAAGGAGATTTAGCAGTGGCAGTGCAAGGCGAATTAACAACTTCCTTCATAAGGCGAATTAGCAACTTTCTTAGTACAAGGCGATTTAACAAGGTGATTTAACAAGGCGGTTTAACAAGGCTATTTAACAAGGTGATTAAACAAGGCTATTTAACAAGGCTATTTAACAAGGCTATTTAACAATGCTATTTAACAAGGCGATTTAACAAGGCTATTTATCAAGGCTATTTAACAAGGCTATTTAACAAGGCAATTTATCAAGTTGTGCAACCAAAGGCGAATCACAAATTTCTAATCTTGTTATTTAACACATTTTCCACTTTATAGTAAAATACTTTATTGTTTTCACCAAGAACCAAACTCAAACACCTTCCATACCACCAAAACAAACACAACACTTCATGTAAAAACGATCAACAAGATTCACTAAAATGTCAAAATGGCTATAGAAATTGGATTTCAATGTCAAATGATCATGAAGTTTATCTAGTATCCTTATTTGAGATTGAAGTGGTTTTCACGAAGGCGCTCTACTTTTTCATCATCGAGGAATTCTTTTACCTTTCTACCCCTTTTCTAAACACCCTCTATCGATTGATGACTTGCTTGGAATCGTATAGGTTATGATTGAGATTGGATATCTAGTTATACAGCGATGTAAGGAGTTAAATGTAGTATCTCGGGTATAGCTATCAGTTAAAGAGTTACATTGTTTAGTACTCAGCGTCACACGCAGATGCTGATGTGGAGGTTCAAGGAGGTTTGGTACTCTGATACTTTTCTGGTTTTGTATAGAGTACTAAGAGATTTAATCTTGCACCGTTCTTTAATCAACAACACTACAAGCTTGAGTAACAAATTTGGGGAATCTTACTTCATTTTCAACTTTGGTATATCGGGTTTACTTCACCAAGTGGTCACAACAATTGCCGACAGAATACGAGGTTGGTAAGTTAGCCAGAGAGTTTAAAGGTTGAGATAAAATCAGTATTTCTCATGGGATAATTAAAGCTACAGAACGTCAATGATACTTCATAGTCTCAGCAAAATCTTTCATAATTTTCTTCATGTTCTCTCATAACTTTTCAAGATTGTTGCTTATGACAAGAACTTCTCGAGTATATGGCCGTACGCGTCAATGATGCTTCTGAGAGTTCGAAACCATCATGGGGGAATACGTGTACCTTGATACTTTGATGTAATCAAGTCAACTTCCAGGGGGAAATAGTTTATACTACTTTGCTTAGTATAGTTTGTGTGAAGTATTCTGCAAGCGTGAGAAAAGTGTTGCTGATTTATTGCATGTTCCCCCGAACGGATATTCACCAAGACTAAATGTCATGATACATTATAGTAGCAGTATTAGTAGGTGTGGTTGGCTAATTCTTCTACAAAATTCTGCTGTGCACTTTAAATGTCTATGTTAGAAGATCGTTCGAACTACATCAAGGTTTCAAAATCTGCTCAAGATACGGATGTTGGTTTGGGGGAAGCTGATTCAAAAACTTCGCCAAAAAGGAGTCTATGAAGAAAGCTTTTCAAGACATGTTGCATGAATTGGGGGAAGTTAATCCAACTCATGCATACTACAATGGTTCCAGAACAAATAAAGACACAGAAGATCCAAGCTGGAGTACAAGTTTCAAGACAGGAAGTCACAAATGTCATCTTTAGCATTGGAAGCACTTTGGAAGTTCTTATTTTGTTTGTATTTATACTTGATAGGAACATTGTAAGTAATTCCATATGTCCACATATTAGGGGAAGATTGTTAGCCTTAAAATATGTTGACTTATACGGAATTACATTAGATATTGTAAGGCGTGACTTGTAGGGACTAATAATGTCAAGTTAGGAAAGACATATAGTCACACGCCTATATATACCCTCCCATACTTCCATAGGAGGGTGAGGATAATCATTTGTATCTTATAAGTGTGTGTGTGTTTCTTTCTCTCTCTAGAAACACACACATCTTTCCGTTCTCTCTCTACATCTAATAATATGGCTACTTATTTCTTTTATCCTCCCCGACCTCTAGATCGTGTTTTAGGCTAGAATCTTTATGGGTAACACCTATGCCACAACGTAGAGTTTTCATCAATCGTTGCAAGACAAATTTTGTCTTTAGGCTTATTTCCTAATTTTCATCACATATAAGCCTTTCTTCCTAATACCTCTACCTATAACCTTACCATCCTTAGTAATTTCACTATCATGTTCAGAAAAAGTTACTTTACACTTATTATCACATATTTGTCCTACACTTAGCAAGTTAAATCTTAAGTTATTATCTTGTTCATAAATTATCTACTTTTGAGAGAGTCATTTGAAATCATACCTTTGCCAATGATGTTACCGCGAAGATTGCTACCAAAAATAACATTACCTTCGTTTTATGCCTTGTAGCTTGAGAAGAGCTTTCGGTTACCCGTCATGTGTTTAGAGCATCCACTATCCTTTATCCACTCATCGGGTTCCAAGTCAACTCCAAGGCATATCTTATTGGATGCTTGAGCCATGAGACATGTTTTGTCTTTGACTTTTTCATCATATTCTTCACCGCTATCGCTCCAAGAACCTCCGACAAATGCTCTTTGGTTCTTGTCTTTCGGTGGTTTTGGACATTCTCTAAATAGATGACTTGGATCACCGCATCTAAAACATTTTCTATCACTCTTACCATTCTTGTCATCCCGGCTTCTTTGCGAAGTCTTTTTGTAAGTTATGAGGTTGTCTTACGAATTCTACATCTTCTCTTAAGGAATTTTGGTCTCTATACGCCATGGCGTTTCTTCTTCTTCACTTCCGGAAGTAGAATACACATCTCATTCACTAGTTTCTTTCTTAGCTTTAAAGCAAAGAGGATTTTCTTTTCTCCTTAGATCTGTGTGTGTGTTTCAAAATTTTCTTGATCGATCATCTTGTGAACTTTGAGATTCCTGTTGTGTTAATCAAGTAGACAGTGATGTTAATCTGCGATATTCAATCGCTGTGACCTTTGTCTCCATTTAGGATGTAGAGCCCTAAGAAACTTCCTAACATAATTCTTGCTAGAATAACTTCATCAAGAGATTTTAGACTAGTAATAATAGTATTAAATCTAGCAAAAGCATTATCTATAGATTCGTCTTCAGAAATGATGAATTGTTCATATTGTTGTACACAAAAGTCGGGATCTTGTTATACTTTGACTTAGTTATTAACCTTGATGGGGTTAATACAAAGGTTTCCAAAAATTTCTTTTGCCGTTTTACACATGAAATTCTTTCACTTTCTTTTCTTGGCAAAGATTGTAAAATAACCATTGTGGCTTTGTTTTATTTTTCGCAAGCCTCTTTTTAAGTTCATCACTTTGTTTTTCAAAAGGGATAACCTCATCTAATTTGGTTTTTGGATTTTGTTGAATAGGTTGAAATTCATCGTAGTAATATCAAAATCCAAAGATCAAGATCTTTTGATTTAACATATGTCTCGAATCTATTTTTCTAATAAATAAAACTATCACTTTCAAAAAGTGGTGGTCTTTGCATGGATTGCCCTTCTAGATATTTGTCGGAATCCATAGATCGATCCAAGCTTTAAAATACAGTATATTTTAAAAATCTTGAGTGACCTCGGCTTCTGATACCAATTGTGGAAACTAGAAGGGGGGTTGAATAGTTTACATGTTTGTTTTACGTTTTAAAAGTTTGCTTTCAAAATACTTAGATTCGAGTTGTATGTTCAACCAATCAACAATATGAATCAACAATGTAAATATCTAAACTAATACTAAATAACAATGACAACAATATAAAGAGATAAGGAAAGGAACAATCAAACCAAGACGCCAAGATTTATAGTGGTTCGGCTACGAAGCTCCTCTTCGCCCTACTCCACTCCCCGAGTATCCTACTCGAGATTTCACTATGTCAACAAGCTCCCTTTAGGCGGAGAAAACCGTTTACACGTCGCTTACGTTATTTTCCGACACTAAGCTAAATGTCGAGTCTTGATCTTAGCTAGAACCAATCTACCACTTCACAAACACTACACAATCACAAGATCTACACTATCGGATTTAAACATTTACGATAAAAATAAACGTTTACAAATTATTAATCGTAAAATTCCATTTCTAAGATTAATCACTTAAGGTATGTGCAAACAAATCATTAAGCATGATTAGTGATCAGGAAAATATGTTTTTTCTTAACCATTATATTTTCACAAAAGTATTTTTACAAAAACAAATAATAATACAAAATATTTTTTTAATAAAAGAAAATGTTTTATTTAAATAATAAAATTTGAATCTGGTTTTTCCCCAAAATAAAAGCTTCTATACCAGATACAATTTTTCCCACAAAAAGACAAAAAACATAAGCGTGGTCTAGTGGCGGCCCCCTTATAGGCCTAGCGGCCCCCAGATATATTTGGGACTGCCGCCAGCTAGCCGTTGGAAATAATGTCTATAAATACTGCACTATTTATGGCAAAAAAACATACCTCTTTGCACGAATTTTTTCAGTCTTCTTTATCTCTTTAAAAACCTTCTTTCTCTCACTAAATCTCTTGATCACTAACATTGTTTGATCTTGTTTCAAGTGATCCAATATCTTCGTCTCATCTCTCCTCTCCTCTCTATCAAGTGCAAGAGAAGAATATTCGTATTCGCCAAGAAACGAATTATTATTTAATGATCTCTCCTCTTTTCTTCTAAGTATTAAATCTCTATTGTAATTATCTTGTTTAATTGTGTGATTTAGATTGTGTGTAAATCCGATAGTATAGATCTTGTGATTGTGTAGTGCTTGTGAAGTGGTAGATTGATTCTAGCTAAGATTAGGACTCGGCATTTAACTTAGTGTCGGAAAATAACGTAAGTGACGTGTAAACGATTTTCTCCGCCTAAAGGGAGCTTGTTGACATAGTGAAATCTCGAGTAGGATACTCGGGGAGTGGAGTAGGGCGAAGAGGAGCTTCTTAGCCGAACCACTATAAATCTTAGCGTCTTGGTTTGATTGTTCCTTTCCTTATCTCTTTATATTGTTGTCATTGTCATTTATTGTTTGATTAGTTGTAGCTAGTAGATATGTACATTGTTGGTTTATATTGTTGGTTGGTTGAACATATACTCGAATCTAAGTATTCTGAAAGCAAACTTTTAAAACAATAAACGAACTGGTAAACTATTTAACCCCTCCTTCTAGTTTCCACACAATTTATTTTAAATGTTTGAATTGATTCTTATAAATTAGATAATTTTCCCCTACACTTATTTTATGCAAAATACCTTTGATTGAGATTAAGACGAAGTTAAAAACAAAACAAAGCATGATCACAAAATAATTCAAACATAAAAGAATAAACGAGAAGAATTAAAACACAAGACACTCCTAAATGCAGGAAAATAAATATTGGGTTGCCTCCCAAAAAGCGCTTTTCTTTATTTATGAGTCTTGTAGCTAGACTCAAAGTCACACATCCTTACGTGACTTCTCCTTTATCTTTTAATTCTTTTTCCACCTTCACGAGTGCGGGACGCTTATTTTTGAAAGTATTGCTCCTCCATTGGTCAAACTTCATTTCCTTTTCATGGTGAAGTTTTATCCTTTCCTCCCATTCTAAAACTAGCCTATTTATGGTCATAGTAGGGTCTATAGGCTCTATATTGTTCTTAATCTCCTTCTCGATCCTACAAAGGGATTCATGTATCCTATGGAAACTCATCTTACGCTTTCTAGATCTTAAAGTTATGGTTACTTTATCAAACTTGATCACGGCTTTAGCTATAGCCAAGAACGGTGTTCCTAAGATGAAAGGCCTCTTTTCGTCCTCTTTTAAATCAAGAATCACGAAGTCAACGGGGTACACATAACCAACAACATCAACTAATACATCCTCTGCTATTCTTAAAGGGTAGATATACGAATGGCTAGCTAGGGAAAGTCTAATGCCCATCTCAGTAGGCCTTTTCTCAGTTAGTCTCTTGTAGATGGAGAGAGGCATGATGTTTACGTCGGATCCTTGGTCGACCAGGGCATTCAGGTGTTTTAAATTTCCTACATTACATGGTATTTCAAAATTTCCTCCAAAGTCCTCCTTCCTAGTTATCTTTTTCTTAAGGATTGCTTCATAAATGGGCCCCCTAGGTAATAAATTATAGGTCTTTTGTTTCATTTTACCTACTCGTGTTGCTGATAGAGGCTCATTAAACCTTTGATTTTCGATAAGGCCCTCAACTAGTTTTTCATTGATTTTATGCTTTAGATAGTATCCTACGGAGTGAGAGTTGGGTGTCTCCTCTGATTTTTCTTCATTAATATTTTTGAGCTTCTCCTCAGCCCTTTTGACTAGATTGTCTCCAATAGCATTTTCAGCTTCATTCTCCTTATCGACTTCCTTTGGAGATACAACTGCTTTTGATTTATCAGGTTTTCCACTGATGTCATCGAAGATCGCTTTGTCTTTGGTGCTTTTTTCCTCTCGTGTCCTGACTAGCGAGATGGAATTGACGTTTTTAGTAACGGGATGCGTTGCCTCTTCTCTAATTAGCACTTTCTCTGGAGTTCTGTTGAGTGTGAGTTCTTTAAGAAGTCCGAACATCTCTGTCATTCTGTTGTTGATTTCTTCCCATTGTTTGAAAATACCATTTTTAAACCTCTCTATCCTTTCGGTGTGTGATGCCATGTAGTCTCGTACACGAGCCTCAAAACTAGTTTCTAGCGCTTGGGGTTGAGGGTTTGGGCAGACACGTTTATAGAAAGTGAAAGAACTTTGCCTTGGTGGCTCATTAAGGTCTCGTGGAAGGGGGATCAAGGAAAATGCTTTAGCGTAGGCTTGATGGGTGTATGTTGAGATTGTTTTGGGTGTTGGTTGCGGCCCTATTAACAAAAAGTTAATTTGGTCTCCAAGCTCAAGAAGTCACCGGTCAGGCATTTTTAATGCATTTGGAGAAACGACGACTGCCTTGACCAGTTTGATCTGGTCTTTTGAATCATTCCATCCCTCATGGTCATAGAGATCAAGGTCCTTAATGATTTCCTAAGATTCGTCGGTGTTTTTATCATGAAGTTTGCCGCCTGCAGCGTGGTTAATCTCGAACTTAAGATGAAAGGAGACATGATCATAAAAAATTTGGATTTGAAGCCAATGATCGATGCCATGTTGAGGGACTTTTGGAGTAAGTCCTTGAAAAGAGCCTATGCTTCAGAAAGAGATTCTCCTTGATGTTGTTGGAACATCAGGATGTCATTACGAAGTTTAGCGGTCCTTCTCAGTGGAAATAATTGAGCAAGGAAACAAGTAGTAAGATCCTCCCATGTTGAGATGGATCCTGCTTGAAGACGTTCAAGCCAGTTGCTAGCTTGATTGCGAAGGGAAAATTGAAATAAACGCAGGCGCGTTCTTTCGCTATTTGCAACATAAGGTCGAGTGAGTCCACAAGTTTTAAGAAATCCTTGAGATGTTGGTTTAGATCCTCAGATCGAAGTCCGTGGAATGAGCATCCGTTTTGCACCAACCGGATGGTGTCAGATCGAAGAGGTGCCACATTGTTCCCTTCGGGGAGCTCAATGGAGTTCCTATAGCCCTCGTGGCTAGGTTTGGAGTAATCTCCAAGAGTGCGGATAGGATTTTCGTCTCCCATGGAGGTCAACGAAAAGATTTACGAAACAAATAACATAAAGAAAAGATAGAATATGAGAAAGCTAATATACTGAAAATAAAAGTCTCACTTGATAGGAATCAAGCGAGTAGACCTCAGTTAAACAAGGGTCAAAATCTAACTATTCCACACGCAGCGGCGCTAAAAACTTAATGCGGGTCTCGTAAAGACTTTACAGGAAGTTTTACAATCCCTTAGGCGGAGTACCTAACCATTGTAGTGTAGTAAGGCAAGACTCAGGGGTTGTTATCGTTCTCTAGGGGAGTAGGTTAGGAAGGCTCAAACATAATTTAATAGAGGTCTACGGGGTAGAGAGAAGATTCTTTTTGAATTTTTATTTTATAGAAAGCAAGTAAAATCATATGTTTGAGAGGTTGGTTTGTTTTATCTAATAAACTAAATTATAATCTAAACTACTTTGGTGGTAACTTATAAGGTAAACGAATGTATTTA
>BQNB010016292.1:0-12997 GCA_026074375.1 Tanacetum coccineum
TTATTTTCTTTTATAAACTCTTATAAAAGTTAGATATGCAAAAAAACCAGTGTTGCAAAAAAAGATTTACAAGGCTGATTAATCGCTGCCTAGGCTCTACATGGCCACCAACATTGCCGATTTATGTAACTGGGTCGAACAAATAGGTCAACCGTAGTCAACGTCGGTCAATAGTGGTCAAACTGCCAAAAACCTGCAGATCTTGCTAGAAGTACTCAAAACTCACCCTAAACTTGTTTGATCACTTATAGTAACTGCTTAAATCTATAACATTTTTTTAAAATCTTGCTGGAAATACCTAAACCTCGCCGAAAATACCCAAAACTTGTCCAAAATCCCCAAAATTTGCTAGAAATGCCAATCCGATTAATTCCGCCTAGACCGATTAAAATCTACAAGGTGGTCGACCGCCCGACTACCAATTCACGATTTTTGCAACCTTGAAAAAAATTAAGTTATATAAGATCGTGTAATTTTGTTTTATACACTTTAGTTGCACACACTCAATACCACATATTCATATTTTTATAGAAATTTACCTTTTTATTACCTTCTTTACTTTAACAATAGCAAAAAGTCTTTAAATTCGTACTTTTTACAAAAAAAAATCCAAAAACATATTTTCTTTTTGTAAAAAAACTTCATAATTATAAGAATCGTTTTAGTATTTTTAAAAAATCAAAAAAACTATTTCTTTCTTTTATCTTTATTAACATTGTTTCGTTCTTTACTTATAAAAAATATCAAAAACCATCAAAAATATAACTTTATATTTTCTGGTAGATCTTTATTAGTGTCTTTAGTTATAGAACCATTTCTATAATTTTTCGAGTTCATTTAATATTTTTTATACATCTTTAAATGGTTTTTAATGAGAAAATATTGAAAATATTTTCGTATGAGTTAAAAATCTGTTTTGATTTTTAAAAATTACTTTTTAGTATTATAAAGTTTTTGTGTCAATTTTAGATTTTATTTAATTCCTTTAGTATTTTTTTATAATTTTTATACAAGTTTTAGTAGTTAAAGTTTATATTTTTCTTGTTTTTAATACTTTTTATACACGGACGAAAAATGTGCAAAAAGGAAAACCACATGGACGATATCTGCAATAATTTTTTATAGGTGAGGAGCGAAAAGGCTAAAATGCCCTCACGTATTTTGCACGTGAGGGTTGTTAATGGTGGTTAGTTGACGAAAGGACCAAACTTGCAAGAATAGACAACCACATGTACGTCTACTGTACTTACCTTGAAATCAGTATTCACACTTATTTATGTAACAAACTTTTACACTATTATAAATGTGGACAAACACATTATATTTTACACACTTTTTTAAAGTGTGTACAAAAAAGTGTGGTAAAATGACATATTTTTTGTAGTGGCAATACTTCCTTGTAGACAACATTTATGGTTTCATCGGTGTAGTTGTCTTCCTTATCGCAAAAAAATACATTCTTAAAGGCCTTTGCTGTGCTTTTTTACTTTTGATCACTCCTTCACTTTTAAGTGGCGTAAAATTTTTATGTGGGTGTCGAAACAACCAACTAGACCAAACTTACGTGGCCTTGGCTTTTGTTTAATGGTCATACGCGGATTGAATACGATGACATGAAATTTGTTCTTTTAACTTGAAAAGCATTTTCGTGACCAAAAATTGTTCCCACTTTACCACCTAAAATGATTATTCCTAATATATTGATAGTTCTCATTCTTAAAACTTGTAGCCTTGTGGCGTTGCAAAGACCTGCCTTTGATATATGTTTCACGAAAACATGATAGGTTCACCTACCTTCATTGCCAATCTATGATGAGGAATGTCTGACATATGAATATTGTTTAGAATTTCGTTGTGAAATTGAAATCCATCTGTAGTTCACCATCAAATATGGACATCTTAATTTGGGTAAATATGTTATTTCATAACCTGTACGTGCTTATTAGAATCTGGATTCAACATTTCGTTTAGGAATTTTACAACATATTCACCTTTGTTTTTCCCACCGATTTTCAATCCCCTGTGTCAAGAATCCATTGAATAAACTCTATGATTTCTTGAGTGTGTGCAGGGTTGCTATCTATGTGTAACCTTATATTAACAGTTAGTTTCAATAATGTACAATGTTCCCAAAGTTAAGATGTGTCGCGTGTACCACGTCTTGCCTGCTTCCATATATGTGTGCATTATGGTGGTAGAGTTATAATTTGTGGTATTAACCCTACCGATTTTTTTACTATGATTAGTGGTACAATGAGTTAATGATAATAATATCAACTTATCGAATGCATACTCTGTTCTTTTTAGAGTTTGAGGGCTATCAATTTGTCAACCTTATGATATGTCATATGTTAATAGTGAAATAAGAGAGTGACATCGAATGGATATATTGTCCATCCGAGATAGGAGATGTCTTGGACATGCAGTTAGTTAAAGAATTATATTAGTTTACTTTGTCTAATTTTGTTATGCAATTGTTAAACATGTTTGTATTTACTTCTTTTTTTTAATAGTTATGTAGTATCATGAAGCCCATTATCTTTTTTTTTTTGACACCAAAGGAGTTTCAAATTTCTTTTTAGAATCCAATTAGAACCGTATGCCACAGTGGTAAGTGTTATAAGATTGAAATCACACACTTTTCGATCTACATTTTAAATGCAGTTAATTTTTTTCTTAAGACCTTGGTACATAATTAACAATAGTTGAGAAGGATGATGATTTAATTAAAATATATAACTCAACATATTAGACTAATTAAAATATATTAACAAGAAACGGTCTCATTTAGCTATCCGTGGAGTGTTTGATGATGGTATTTGGCGTACAGATCCGAGCTCAGTGAAGAAAGCGTTCCGTGATCATTATGAAGCCCGTTTTAATAAGCCCACAACGACTAGGTTGAAACTCAGTTTTCCTTTTCCAAAAAGGCTGTCTACTGTCCAGGTTGATGACTTGGAGCGAGGGGTTTCACATGATGAGATTCGATCGGCCGTGTGGGATTGTGGAGACAATAAATCTCCGGGTCCTGATGGTTTCACTTTCGAATTCTTCAAGAAATATTGGAGGTTTATTGGGCCGGATTTCTGTGAAGCAGTTGAGCATTTTTTTCAAGTATGGGTCGTTCTCTAAAGGGTGTAACTCTTCCTTTATTGCTTTAATCCCAAAGGTCATGGATGCCAAATTTGTTAATGATTATCGTCCTATTAGTCTGATAGGGAGTGTATATAAAGTTGTTACAAAGATTTTGGCGAATCGGTGGCTTACGGTTTATTGAAAGTTTAGAGTCTGACAACTCAATCAGCTTTTGTGCCCGACAGACAATTTTGGAAAGCCCTTTTATTCTCAACTGAACGTCTTGATTTGGTTTGTAAAAAGGAGAAAAGAAGCGATGTTTTTAAAGTGATTTTGCTTTAAGGCTAAGATTCGGTTCGTTGGGACTTCTTGATTGGTTTTCTTGAGGCGTTTGGTTTTGGTTCGACTTGGTGCAATTGGATTCGAGGTACTTTTTGTTACGCTAAGACCTCGATATTGGTTAATGGAAGCCCTTCCGATGAGTTTCATCTTCATTGTGGTCTCAAACAAGGTGATCCTTTATCGCCTTATCTTTTTATTCTTGTCATGGAATCATTGCATTTATCCGTTAGTAGAGCTGTTGATGAAGGTGTGTTTAAAGGCATTCGGTTACATGGATCTTTGTCCTTATCTCATTTATTTTTTGCGGACGATGCTTTGTTTATGGGCGAATGGTCTGATAGCAACTTGAGAGGCATTATCTATATTCTTAAATGTTTCTTTCTTGCGTCGGGATTAAAGATTAATATTCAAAAGAGTCAAGTGTTGGGAGTGGGGGTTCCTCGATCTAGTGTTGAGTCTATGGCTTCTTCTTTAGGTTGTTCTATTATGGAAAAGAAGTTTCGTTATCTTGGGGTAATGGTGGGTGAGAGGATGTCTCATTACAAGGCATGGGATGATGTTGTGTTAAAGTTGAAAACTCGTCTTTCTAAGTGGAAGGCGAAAACTTTCTTGATTGGAGGTTAGACTTACTCTTTTGAAATGAGTTCTTGGTGCTTCTCTCTTTTATAATATCGTCTATTTTTAAGGTCATAAAGGTGTGCTTAAGGTATTGGAAATCATTTCGAATCAATTCTTTAACAGGGCTAGTTTGTCGGTGAGAGAAAAAATATTTGGACGCTTGGGATAAGGTGCTAGTTCGAGAAAAAAGGTGGGCTAGTTTTGTACTATCGAGTTTATTTCGCTTAACGAGCGCGTTCTTCAAAAAATGGTGGGCGTTTCTTGTGGCAAGATGGCTCTCTTTGGTTTCGAGTAATTCAAGCTGTGCATGGGAATAAGATCGATACTCATACGGTTCATAAGTCATCTATGCGATTTTGAAGGAAGTTCATGTGCTTAAGTCTACTGGATTTGATTTCGCTAGAGAGCTGCAGATAGAGACGCTACAAACGTATAGGTGACGGTCAATTCTACTTAGTTCTGGATAGAGACTTGGAAAGGCGATATTCGCTTTTTGTGATATGTTATGCGCTTGGTCGCTTGGAATCTGATAAAATATATGCGTGGCTGATAAATAAAGTGTTGGTGGTCTTGAATATGTCTTTTCGGAGACCTGTTAGTGGGAGGTGGTTAGAACAACAGGAATTATTCTGAGTTATGCTGATATTGGTTTCTGTAATGCTTTCGCTGGCAAGCAATGTGGTACTGCTCCCTTTCTAAGCAGTGACATTTTCTGTGTGAAAGAGGTCTCGGACGGCATTGATGATATGGCTTTCCCTCCTCATACGAGTCTACAAGGTGGGTTAAGTTGATCCTATCATGATAATATTTTGTGTGGGCGAGCCCGTCGTTGATGTTTTACCTACTTAGAAATATCTTGGTTCATAAGGGTGTTAGTATTGGAGGTCTACTCTTGCTCGGTTTGTTCCTTTAGGTAGGTATAGAGGATGTTTCATATTCTTTCTCGATGTTCTTTTGGCCCGACTCGCGTCGCGCTCGCCCACTTCTCGGGCCTCATTGTGTCGATGGTGGGAGATGGATTTTCAGGCTTTGGACTTCTTTTCGGAAATGGGAGGTTGGTTTTTGCTATGCAGACCCTTCCGTGTTTTTGTTTAATTGCTTAATGTAAGGCGTCTTTTATGTTGCCTGGTGGTTCATTTGGGGATATTTCGGAAATCGCTCTATATTTGAGATATACGCGTCTTGATCGAAGATTTGTGAGGATATGTATCTTCGTCATTTATTTGGTGAAATCACACACTTTTCGATCTACATTTTAAATGCAGTTAATTTTTTTCTTAAGACCTTGGTACATAATTAACAATAGTTGAGAAGGATGCTGATTTAATTAAAATATATAACTCAACATATTAGACTAATCAACTACAGATTTTAATACATTAAAACATATAACATATGAAACTAATCAACTACAAATTTTGATACTTTAAAGTATGAAATCGATATAAAATGTCGCGATAGAACAGCTCGTCGCGCTAGAGGGGTTCTCGACTAGTTATGTTAAAAGTAGATTTTGTTTGGTTTTACTTATGTCATTGAATATATGAATGTTTTACTTGTAGAAAACTTATGACATATATGTAGTTAATTTGCAGGAACTGAAAAAGTCAGTGCCTCGCACAGCGTACAAGAGGTTATGTTATGTTGAGGTTGTATAATAAAATGAAGGACATGTTCTTCCTTTGACATTAAACTACTAAAGAAAGATACTCTTTGAAGGATATTATGGTTTTTGCACACTCGTGGATTAGTCATCGCGTGGTAGAAAATCAATAGTTATGCCAATTTCTTCTTGTATGAATCTTTATGCAACTATTCATTCCAAGCTTATAGGTAGTGTTCTAATGATATTCGCCATTCAAAATATTTAATGAAATAACAGTAAAGTGAAATATGACTACATTTAGTTGGCTTATTGCCATTTTTGAAACAGTAAAACAATACAGATAAAACATTTCACCCGAGTACAATTAAAAGATGTCTTAAAAGTCCTCATAACACATTGAAAACTCGACTCCTCTACTCTTTCTCTCTCTGACCACTTTTCCCTCTATTTTTTTTCCATTTTCACCATTAATTTCTTAAATCAAGATCGATCTACCATTCTAAATACAAAACAAGTTAATGCAAACTGTTCAAAATTTAAATCCACATCATACGGTTGTTGAATTTTTTAAGTCATAGCACAATCACATAAGAATATAAAGAACGACTCAAAAGAGACGTTTTAAAATATTAACATTGTTCCATTCATAAAGATCAGAGTATTACATTTTGTCCCACAAGATCGTTACCACAAAACATCACATCATAAGTTTTAAAAGACATTAACATAAAGTTTTTGAAGAATGAAACAAGACAAGTTTATAAAAACTTTTACGCAATACTCCTCGTCCATGTCAAGTCACCATCCTTGATTACCTGAGATAAAACATGCTAAAAAGTCAACGAAAACGTAGAGTGAATTCATAAACTTTATATGAATAAAGATTAGAACACAAGTTTAATAATCATCATCGTATAACTTGTCGTGCACACGAGCTATTAGGAAATATTGCATTGAGCTCGTGACACCGATCCCATCGACTAATAAAGATCATTTAAGATATATTCAATAATATTGCCCCCGGGTTAGGTATCTGTTCCTCATACCTACTAACATCTCGATACAATATGTCCGAACATTGGGTGTTCCCGCAATGGATGCATCCCCAAACACTGAATCAGGTTGTCAAGCCCATAGATCTATTAATTGTAATAGCGGCTATCCATCATAGGTAGTTGACGATTCATGAAATTGGGGTCTTTTGACAAATGCTATCATGCAAATCAAGATACTAATTGGGTCAACATACGAAAACAATTTATGTTTCATTTTTGAAAACCAGATCAATGGGATTTCCGGGGATGATAGCATCTACTTAGAATCCATTTCGGGCTAAGAATTATGGGTCCATAAAGTTGGGGTTTTACAATCCAAAATTCTGAAAGTTTACGTCTTGTCTTGAAATCTAAAACATATAGATATACATTGGTTAAACGTGAATTAAGAGATGAACCATAGAGGGTATTTTATTGTATATAATCTCAAATTAGACATCAAGAACAAGGACACTTTGATTAAGTCATAATGCAATGCCATGAAAATCTTGGAAACATATCTCGTGATCATGTGATTTATTTTTACGTATTGATTTCTTTATCAAACTAAGTCGTGTCGTATTTACTGGTGTGTGCTTAGAAGTACTTCTCCGCTCGGTTAAAGACTCATTTTCTTATGTTAATATTTGCTCTTACGGTAAGTTTATAGCCTTGCTTTTTATAAATTTTAAATGTTTTTATAAACCCCGCGAGGGGTTTTTTGTTGAATTTTTGATAATGTCAAATAAACGCCGGCCATCACGACGACGCATGAAGATACCTGTGAGGTTTGGTGTTACAATTTGTGCCTTAAAAACAAAAATATAGATAAATTGGTAGCTGATGATAAGCAATTGCAAAATAATTTGACTAATGATGAAAATGAGGAAATTGGGAGGCTATTAGGGTTAATGAAATTGGGAGTGAATTTTTGAATAATAGAAATGATAAGTTGGAGAATGATGAAAATTGTATCAATTTGGGAAAGGAAAGTATGAAACAAAATCAGTGTGATCTTAATAATCCTAATGATGAGATTCATTTCAATACCCTTATCAATGTAAGTCCAGTTTCTATGTAAGTGAATGTATATTCTAAGAATAATGAGATTAGTGAAAACATGAAATGGAACATGGAAGAGACTGTTAAAACTAATATAGAAAACTGTGATGACTATATGACTGGATATAGTTATGCTGAAAAACTGAATAATAACAAGGATAATTTGGATAATAAACTATGTCATATACCAACTATGCAAAATGAAAATCATTAAGAGTTTGTGATATTTGATATGGAAATTGTTTTAGAAGGAACTAAGCAATGGGAATTATGTGCTTGAGGTTAATTTTGTTGGATATAAGATGACCATATAGGAATTTAGCTATCATTTGTATAGGATGTGGAGTAAACATGGACTAAAACATATTCTTGATAATGGAAATGGCATTTTTGTTGATCCCTTTTGAATAGATCTTTGATTAGCTTGTTAAAGCTTTAGTTATCTTAGATAGATCTAAAACAACTATGATAGAAACCTTGTAGTATATATAAAGATTATGCGGAATCTAATCTTTATACACTTAAAGCAATGTAATAGTAACACAAGCTTTTTCTCTCAACTCACAATATATTGAACGATTCACAAAATAACTATATGTTTTGCCTAATAGCTATGATTTTTCTAGACTTCTGGATATCTCTAACTATGTCGTAGGGTTCCTTTTATACACCAAGGAAAACCCTAATAGGCTTACAAAACGCGTTAAGTGATCATGCATATCTATTCCTAATATATCTCATGCATATCACATAAGCGGTACAAATTTCTTATAATAGCAGTACTAATAAACTAACTAGTAGTACTAATGAACTATCATTTTGTACTAACAATATTAACTATTACTAATAGTACTAACTATTACAACTAGCAGTACTAATGACTTAGTTTAGATTCTTCAATCTTCATTAGCATCACAAATCTTCAAATAGCAGTACTAAGTCCTTTCAGCAGTATAAACTTGTAGAGGCCCTTAATTCCTAACAATCCTCCCCTAAACTTGTGATTTATCTCCAAATCATCAAGTTTCTTGAATTAAACCTTTTTGGCTCTGAAAGGATTCTTCCAAACACTTTAGCTTCTTGGTTTGTTGGCTTCTATGAAGATCTTCATAACTAAGTCTCTTTCCATCTCACTATCTTCTTCTACTTGCAGACTTTTGCTTAACATCAAACCCATAATAGCAGATGACAATGGATAATTCTTTTCTGTCAATATATAGATGTCATGCCCTCTTGTTGAAGATACATGATGTACTCCACATGAACCATACAATTTCCATGTCAAAGGATCATGCATATATCTTTGTAGCTTCCATAGCACATCATATTTATCTGGTTCAAACAGTCTCTTCAGTTCAACCCATAAAGCTCTTTCCATATCTTTAGTAGGTTCTGCAGATCTAAATCTTTCTTTAACTAATCTCCATAAAGTAACAAGGTCTTCTCTGTCAAATCCTTTGAGCATATCTTCAAAGCCTTAATATGCCTCTGTGATGTTTCTAACCCTGATAATCTTCCAATATTTTCTTGACCCTTCAGTATGAATCTCCCAGTCTATGATAGGATACTTAACTTGTAAAGCTTCTGCCTTGGTTTCTTCTACTGGAACTATCTCTAACATCTTCTTAAGTTCTTCTTCAGATAATTCTTTTGGTTCTTTAGTTGGTTGTTCTTGAATAGGTTTTGAACTTGAAGCTTCAGTTGTCCTTAACTTCTTGAAACTCTCTTGAAGTAGTGTCTCTTCTGCAACTCTCTTTGTCTTTGTCTTTTCAACTTCAGTATCCTTCTTAAACAAAGTTTGTATCTTATTGTATTCTTCTTCAAATATGGGTCTGATCACATCATAGCTCATTCCTTTGAAGTAACCCATCTTGTATCCAGCCATGTTCTTCAAATATATCATCATATTCTTCCTTGCTTGAGCTACTAAGACTGGTTTCTTCTTAAGTGTTTGATATCTTTTTATAGTATCTGACATTCTCTCTTGAACTTGTTCAGCAACAATATTCCAGTCAATATTATCATTTTCTTCCCTTTCATCCATCTGTTTTTGTAATTCTAAGGCTTTTTCAAAATCAATCCTTTATGGTTCTTCTCTTGTTGCAGCTTTTGCCATTTCTTTCTCATTTAGCTTCTGAGCTACCTGTTCATCAGTACTAATTTGTTCTTTACCTTGAACTTTCTCAGCAATACCAAAAAGACCTCCAGCAGTACTATCTCTTGAATTGTCAGTACTTCTTCTTCTAGTGTAGCTTTTGTAGGTCTTTACTTTTTCTCTGGATGCATCTGCAAGAATCTTAGCTGCACTGAGAACATCTAAGTGAACTTCAGAACTCTCTTGACTTTGTTCTTCACTTTGTGGAACTTTTGTAAGAGTAATCTGCTACAATATATCAGTCTGATCCAATTCATACTCAACTTATTCATATGTTGTCTCTGTCATCCTCCCCTATTTGGAAGGATCCTCTGAAACTAAATCCTCCTCATCATCTGAAATGACCATCCTTGCCTTTCTCCTTTCTGTGGTAGACTTTAGCTTGTCTTCTAAGTGTTTGACCTTCTTCACCAACTTTGTAAGAGCCTTACCATAAACCTTCTTAGTCTGTTTGAGATCTTTCTCCAAGCTGGTGACTTTGTCAAATAATTTGGTACAAATGTCCGTCAATTCATTAGTTTTTGGCTACCCTCATCACTTCAGGTGTAGTTCACCCCTGCGAGAGGTTGAATCATGGGGCATGGAAGATGTGGTTTGTGGAATTGTTGTTTCATTTAAAGGTGGGGATGAAGCAGTAGTGATAGGTTCAGTTGTAGGTACTGAATAGTTGTTCTTGTGATGACATTTGTTAAGATGAAGTCTGGTAGTCATATATAGTAGGAGGAATATGTTTTTGTTTAGAGGATCGACAGTGATTGTTGTTCCTTCACCAGACCAGTCATTTCATGACGCATAAAATAATCAAATAGATGTAACTTTTTACCCTTAAAAACTAAATTTCAATAATCCTAAAAATAAATATATAAATAATTATAACAATCTGTAATATATAAATTTTATAACATAATAAATATACCAATTTATCCAAATCAATTTTAAACACTTTTCAACTCAAAAAAAAATTTATTAAACTATCCCATACTTTTCTCCACCACATACATCAAAAATTCAAAATATGAAAACTTAAAACTCCTGTTTGTAGCTAAACACATTATTTGCAATTTTCAATATTATAGAAAATTTTATCCATAATATAACAAGTACAACACAAATACCTATTTTAATTAAAACCAACATAAATTGTTATACATAAAAAAATCCCTAAATAATAAACAACTCCCACCAAACTCTATCCAATAACCCTCAAATAATTTCCCTCAAACACATCTGTATGACCAATTATAATACACACCCCTCATAACCTACCATCCAATAAATCAACCAAAATACATACAATTATAACCCACATTTTATAAATCCTACTAAACTATTCCCCCCTTAACCCAACCCTCCCCCAACCACCAATACGTCAAATTACTAACCCTCCACATAACATCACCACTACCTCTCCCTAAACACAATCATTAACACAACCAACTATCAAAATCCTCCCCTCCACCAATAAAATTAATATAATCCATACCAATACTATCATTAAACAATTAACATCTACCCAAACAATATCTATAATTTTTAAACCTCACCCTCAAAATCATTATAACAAATATTAATCTACCAATCTCAAAAACATATATAAACGTATATATAAACAATTATAATCACAATCAATAACATACTTCAGAGTATCAATAACAAAAAGAACATCCCACTCCCGCTCCATATCACACTCACCAGTTTTAAAGCATTAACACAATTCATCTCCACAACTCCTCCAAAAATCACTATACATATCTTACATTCCCCCT
This sequence comes from Tanacetum coccineum, assembly GCA_026074375.1. NCBI lineage: Eukaryota > Viridiplantae > Streptophyta > Magnoliopsida > Asterales > Asteraceae > Tanacetum > Tanacetum coccineum. The sequence goes on from BQNB010016292.1 coordinate 11,659, forward strand.
CCAAATATCACGAGTCAAATGTCCTCCCCTTTAGTTTGACTACATGATCTATCATCATACAAAGACTAAGACATACTCAAATGAGAGTTATAAGACACAAATAATCCTATCCATTAGGTACATAAAAAATTAATAAACATTCATCGGGCCGAAAAAAATATACGATACTGACATAATTTTAAAACAATTCCACGATCACTATACATCATCACTTTAACATACATCATCATCTCCAACACAAGAACAACTTATCATAACACATATAAACATTTCTAAATTTACACCACACTATTAATTTCTAACATCTGATTACTTAATCCTCCCAATTAATTAAAATAAACCCAATCATCACTCCAACATCCAAAATTAACTATATATAATACAACAAACAATTCCTTAATAGTGTCAACATCACATCACATACCATCTATAACCTAAACCACCCCTAAAATTACATCCCAAACATTAGATCACCTTTTACCCGTAATATAACTCACATGCAACAGTTTACATCTTGCCTCTGTCCATTCACAAATACAACCAGGGTATTACCCAATTTGAAAATATGCTATCCTAAAATACTTTGCATAACATGACATACCGGAACATTATACATTGGTCCAATAGCAAACTTTTGTAAAAACGGTATAAGACCAATTAGTAATGATTCAATTTTACTTGTATACACACTTATAGAAAAAAGCACTGTTCCACCCAAAGATGATATACAATAGTAGAGTAGGGGCTATGAAAATCAACCTTGTCGTAAATCGATGGATTATGGGAATGGATTAAGGCACGTCAAATAACGACTCAATCAAACACCTAAGTAATTATGACAAATCTGAGTTTACATTCTAAAACTTAATGTATGCAACGAATTATGCAAATGGTCAAAAGGCATGGTCGTTATGTGGTAACGTGTTATGTTTTCAAATGTTATTTAAACTGTTGGTTCTATGGATGACTTTACATCTATAAGTATCTATACTGAAATCTATACTATCACGCGTCACAATTTATATTCACAAGTCCATGTGATTTATATCTATAGAGAAATCTATACTATCATGCGTCGCAATTTATATTCATAACTAAAATTTTAAAACAAGAATTCATAACGATACGACTTAAGTAAGGATTTTTGTTGGGTGCAAGAGCTAGGGGGACAACGAGTTACAAAGGGTGGAAACCAAGAGTAGTTTGAGCTCTTATCATCATCATTTCCTCTTCATCGACAAACAAGCTTGGACCTCGGTAAGTAACCCTCGCAGCTCAACGCCTAACTTTATTATGGCATACACATTATAAGCATACATTCGACCCAAAAACCAAGGCA
>BQNB010016292.1:17934-71850 GCA_026074375.1 Tanacetum coccineum
GTATTTGATCATATTTTCTTCTTTAACGACGTATGCCCCTAGGACTTGGTTTGCTACCAACTTAGAGTCTACACTCACATGCACATTGCGTACTCCCATTTGCGTTGCGATCCGTAGGCCAGCTATTAGTGCCTCATACTCTGCCTCGTTGTTAGAAGTGGTGAACTGAAATCTTAGCGCGTAGGTAAACTCTGTTCCCTCCGGGCTTGTCAGTATTAAGCCAGCGCCAGATCCATCTACACATGATGATCCGTCCGTGAAGAGTGTCCACGGCTCCTGCAGGGTTTCAACCACTGATGTGTCCCGGACTTTCGTTCGGCTTCTCTATAAGGAAATCCACAAGGATTTGTCCTTTCACCGACGTCCTTGGTCGGTAAGTGAGATTGTGCTCTCCCAACATGACGCTCTATTTTTGTAATCGTCCTGCCACGTCGCGACGTGAAATTATTTATTTAATTGGTTGGTATGTAACAACCGCAATGGGATGCGCTTGGAAATATCTCCGTAACCTCTTGGCAGCAAAAACCAGTGATAGAACTAACTTTTCCATTGGGGTATAGTTTAGTTCATGGCCCTATAATGTGCGGCTTACGAAGTAGACCGGCGTCTGAACCGTGCCACTTTCAGTCATCAAGACCGCACTAATAGCTCCGTGGGTGGCGGACATGTATACAATCTGTTCTTCCTTTGGCTTGGGTGCTACCAACAGGGGTTGACAGGTGCTGCTTTAGTTGCTTGAAGGCTTGTTCTGCTTCTGGTGTCCAATGAAAGCCACTATTTTTAATGCACTTCTTCAAAGTTTTGAATAGCGGCAAGGACCTTTTCGCTGACTTGGAGAGGAATCTGTTCAAACTAGCCAACTTCCCATTGAGGCTCTAGACCTCTTTGATTGTTTGCGGGGACGGGAGTTGTAATACAGCTTCTGTTTTATCGGGGCACGGTTTTATCCCTTCTGGGCTAATCATGTACCCCAGGAACATTCCTTCCACTGCCTCAAACATTTTTGGGGTTGAGCTTCATGTTGATTTTGCGTAACGTACGGAACATTTCATCAATATCTCTTAGCATTTCCGCTTCTGTATGACTCTTAATAACCAAGTTATCAATGTATACTTCTATGTTCCTACCAACTTGGCTGTCAAAAGCCTTGTCTACCAGCCGCTGGTACGTGGCACCAGTGTTTTTGAGGCCGAAAGGCATTTTGGTATAGCAATATACCCCTTGGCTGGTGTGGAAAGCCGTTTTCTCTTCGTCTGACTCTGCCATCTGTATCTGGTGATAACCTTTGTAAGCGTCCAAGAAACACTTAAAGGGGTAGCCGCAAAGAGATTCAACTTTCCAGTCAATTTCTGGAAGGGGGTAACAATCCTGCGGACAGGCCTTGTTTAAGTCCGTGAAATCCATGCTTTTTCACCATGACTGGATTAGACAACAATTCATGGTAATAGACTTCTCTCATGATTCCTGTCTCTACTAGTTTCTGTACCTCTGCTTGGATGGCTTTCGCACGCTCCGAGGCCTGACCCCTTTTCTTTTGTCGAATAGGCGAATACCCTTCCCGGATATTAAGTCGATGTTTCGCTATTAATTGCGGTACTCCTGTCATGTCCGACGGTTTCCATGCGAATATGTCCAAGTTTTTCTTTAGGAGTGAACATAGTTCCGTCCGTTCTTTCGCGGATAGCGTCCCTCTGATTGCTACCTCCTGATCAGGGAAATTTGGGTGTAGAGCTACTTTAAAATTTTCATGACGGACCCCGGCCTCTTTGGGTATCTCCTTAGATGATGTAATCACCATGGCGCACTCAGCCGGGATCAAGATAGTGCTACGAATAGTCACTATTCCTCCGTCGACTGGGAACTTAAGCATTCTGTGGGCTGTGGATGGCACCGCTTGGATTTCTCGTATTCCAGGTCTTCTAATGATACCATTGTACGGTGATAATGACCTTACGATCATGAAATTCATCCATGCTCTTGTAGAATGATCTGCATCTCCTATTGTTACTAAGAGCCTAAGTTGTCCCAGCGGCTATATAGTTTCTCCGCTAAAACCGGTTAACGATGTTGTTGCTGGGACCATTTGGTTCTTGATTTCCGGTCGGAGTTGGTTGAAGCAATGCTCATAGAGCACTTCCGTCGAGGAACCTCCGTCTACATACACGCGGTGAATCATGTGCCCACCAATTTCCACTTCTATAACAAGCGGACCTTCTGTCCCACTACTGGTTGTTAGTGAATGGAATGTAATTTCACTGACACGTTCGAAGCTTTGAGTTACTTTCTGCCTTGTCATTCTATGACATGGTTGTATCATATAGATTGCCATGGACTTATCCCTGGCCGGTACTTCCTTTTTTCCTACTTTTGGTTGATCTCTCCCCTGCTTAATTTCTTTAATTAAATGCAAGAGCTTTCCTACTCGCACCAATTCTTCGATCTGTTTTTTTAACTGCATACACTCGTCCGTATTATGTCCTTTATCATTGTGGAAGTAGCAAAACGCGTTGCTGCTTCTCTTCTCCATCGGGGTTACCATGAGGGTGGCGGTTTAAACTTTCCTGCTTCGGTCGCGAGGATTTCTTTATGTGTTCTTGTAAGGGGGTAAACTTGCTAGACCCCCGTCCATCCCTTGGCTGACCTCGGAAGTCAGACCTCCGCTCTGAACCGTGCCGCTTTGACTGGTCTTGTGTCCTCCATGATGTGTGACCTTTCTTTTTGCCAGCAGCGGTGGCTTCTCCCCGTATGAAGGCAGTGGTGGTGATCATCATTTCCTCCATGGTCTTTGGAACATGTTCGTTAAGGCGCTTTGTCAATTCAGGGTTGTTAACCCCATGCATGAATTCGGAGATCCGCATGCACTCGGGGGCTCCCTTCATGCGTTCGGTTTCCACCTTGAATCGTTCCATGAACTCCTCAATGGTTTCTCCGTCTCTTTGTTTGATATTGTGGATTTCGACAGGATCTTTGACGTACTTCTTTTGCTGCATGAAGTATGCTAAAAAGGCTGCTTTGAGATCCTTGTATCCATCTATGCTCTCCGGAGGGAGCTCATCGAACCATACTCTTGCGGCTCCTATTAAGGTAGAATTGAACATATGACACCAGGTAGGCATTGCCCAGCGTTCCACCTGTGCCGCCGCTTGGAAAATTTTTACGTGATCCTTTGGGTCCCCTGTTCCGTCATAGGTCTTCACGTTGTTAGGCATTCGTGTTTTTCGTGAACTTTTGAAGTTGCGGATTCGGGGTGTGAATGGATCCACCTCTTCACATATCCAGGGCACCGCCAAGTCATCCTCATCCGTAGACTTGTGTCTTTTTTACCTTGACTTCCAGTGTCCCCCATCGCTGGTGCCACTCTCTAATATGCGAGATGACGGGGATTCACTTTCCCTCCCCTTTTTCTAATAACGGGGGTGGTCACTGTCGCGCGAGCGATATCCATGTTTGGTCCTTGTCCCATAGGAGGAGCGGGTATTATCATATGACTCTTCAACGCTACGGGAGCGGTCTCGGGTCTCAAACTGAAGGGTTCAAAGCAAAGTCATATCAAAGTTCATTTCAAAGGGATCATAGCAAAGGTTCAATGTCAAAGGTTCAAATATCAAGGTAGCATAGCAGGGTTCAAATAAAACATAATAACAGATCATATAAAGAGAAACCAAGATAAAAGGCTCAGAGCAAATGTAGCAAATCACATAAGTAATCAAAGATATAGGGAATATGTATGAGGAAACCTTAACGATAGGTAAGAATATCTGTCCTTATTACGAAGCAAAGCAATAATCAAAGAAAACACCACAGGAAGATCAAAATCACTCCACTCTTGACCGAACCTAAAGAAATGGTGAATTCGAATTACAACCCTTCATTTAAGTTTACTTTCTATTTTAGTAACTTTTCCATTTATAGTACTTTCCATTTTATAGTAAATTTCTCTTTTTAGTAATTTCCATTTTTGTAAGTTTCCATCTTTTAATAACTTTTATTTTAGTAAGTTTCCTAAATAGTAATATTCATCATTTGAGATTCTATTAAGTATTTGAATAGTTTTATTTAATTTTTTGAAATTACTAAGGACTTAACATGTTCATCTTACAAGTTTCGGGTCAATATGACAAACTTTCCATTATTTTGGGGTTTACTATACAAAATCCAACAAATTTTCAAGGGAAAAAAGTGTAAATATCAAAGTTTCACCTTTAATTCAGATTTATTACCTTCCATTTTCTGTTTTACAAGTCAAACCCTTTATTTACACATTTACTATTTTGCCCTTTTTGTTTAATAATTATTTAAACAGTATTTTAATTATCCATAATTACAAAACAAGTCCTTATAGATTCAAATATGACAAATTCATACTTTATACATTAAATACTGACCAAACCTTCTACTTTTCAGAATTTACAATTTCAGTCCCTCTATTTTAATTAATTAATTTCTAATTACTTATTATATGTAATTAACCATTTTAATCCAAAATAATATCAATATGATATTTTATACCCCCAACTTTATTTATACAGATTATAGTTTCAGAAATTACAAATCACCCCCCTTATATTTTAAATCACAATCGGCTAACAAAATAATTCAACAAAACCCTAATTTGATTTTTCCCAACCACAAACACAATTATTACCCAATCATTAGTATTAAATGAACCTGTAAAAATTAGCAAAACCCTAACCCTAATTTGTTTTAACCCTTTTCTTTCTTTTCCCTTTATTTCGCAATTCGGCAAACAAAGATAAATCCTAAATAATTTTTTGAATCTCACCTCTTAAATTTTCCAAAAAATTTATTGAGTTACATATGATATATAACAACCTTAGAAAAATATAAAATCAAGTGTACAAACATTCCTTTGCCGATTTCATAATTATTTCGAAATTAGGGTTTCTAATTTGTTTTAATTCATACGATCAATATAACATGCATGGATATTTTTCCTATGTATATTATGGATTAGAATGATGAAAAATGAGATACAAAAAATACCTGATGATCCTTGATGATGTGATGAATTTATGATACCTCGGTTGTGTTATTTCGAACCAAAACAATTAACCACGACGTAACAAAGCAACCACGATCTCCCCACTATTTTTCCCACCTTCTTTGATCTCCAAAGCACCTTATAAAAATGGTCCTAGCCCTGGAAAAATTCTTGATGCCGCCCCTTTTTATTTCTAGGGTTTTGTGTGTTTTTCTTTTTAGGGTTTTACAAATAAAATGCATAAAAGAAATATAATAGGTATTTTGGCCGAATTATGGGGCTTTCAAAATGACAAATCTGATTTTTAATCTTGCCTAATTTATTTTGTTATTATCTTAATTTATTTTGATTTAATTTGTAAAGTATAAATAGATAAATATAATTAATTCGGCAAAAGTATATATATACATAAGTATTAATTATTTTTCTTATACAATATAAGGTATTTTAATCTTACATAAATTTCATAATTGTCATATGTTGTATTTTTATATTTCTAGATTTTAAAATGAAATTTATGCATGCTTTTATGAATTTTCTTGCATTAGGGGTATTTTGGTAATTTTACACTTGTTGAGATTTTTAGGTTTTACAACTTCTTCCCCTAAAAAAATTTTCGTCCTCGAAAATTGAAATGAACCAGAATGAAAACGAAATGAGAACGAAACGAAAACATACCGAACTAGACAAAGAAATAAGGATTTATCCTAGCTTTCACATAGATCTTCGGTCTCCCAGGTTAGCTCACGTTTGGGTGATTCTTCCAAAGAATCTTCACAAAAGGAATACTTTGTTTCTCATGACTTCTCTTGCCGATCCAGAATGGATTCAGGTTCCTCGGACAAAGACATATCAGGCTGAATCTGATCAAAAGGATAAGATGCGACATGCAATGGATGATAATGGTATCCCCTCAAAAGAGATACATGAAAGACATCGTGAACGTGCGATAACTGCGGAGGAAGCGCCAGACGATACGAAACCTCTCCAATACGTTCCAAAATCTCAAACGGACCAATGAAAGAGGACTGAGTTGCCCTGGATCCCAAACGTTTAACCCCTTGAAAATGGCGAAACCTTCAGAAATACGCGAATCTTCCAACTTGAAACTCTAAGTCACGTCGTTGCTTATCAGCATAAAAACTTTTGTCGGATCTAGCCTTTTTAATTTCTCCTTAGCATCTAGCCACTTTCGCATTAGTAATATCGAAGAGTCCGGGATCTTCAATCAACGTCACTACTTCATCCAGCAAATAGGTGCTCGACATTTTCTACCATACAAAAGCTCGAAAGGTGCTGCCTTGATGCTAGATTGCAATATATTGTAGGCAAAACTCCACCACGCACAAATATTCATCCCAATACCTATCCATTCCAAAGCACAAGCCCTCAAATATCTTCCAAAGATCTGAAATGGTTCTCTCTGATGACCATTGGTTGAGGATGAAATGCTATACTGACCTTAAGACGAGTTCCCCATGCCTTCTGTAATCCTTTCAAAAACGAGGACGTAAACTGCTGATTCTGTCGGACACAATAGAAGTGGAGTACCATGCAAGTCTTAACCGATTTCCTGTCGAAAATCTCCGCAACTTACTATACCATAGTTCTCTGAATGGGTAGAAATGAGCAGGATGTTAGCCGATCAAGATAACCCCAAAATCGCATCATGTCTTTTCTTGAGTATAGGCAAACCAGTAACGAAATCCATGGAATCTCATCCATTTCACACACGATCTCCAACGGCATGTAACAAACCACTAGCCCTCTGTGTTCAATTTTGACTGCTGACAAGTTACATTTGGATACAAACGTAGCCAACAATCTTGCCCCTTTTTTTTTTTTTTTTTTTTTTTTTTTTTCTTTATTCTTTTATGCCGCTACACCAAAGTACTGCTTTAAATCTTGTACATTTTGGTTGACCCTGGATGAATAGTAAATGGAGAATATGAGCTTCTGTCATAAAAAAAAAAAAAAAAAAAACTAAAAAAAAAAAAAAAAAAAAAAAAAAAAAAAAAAAAAAAAAAAAAAAAAAAAAATAAAAAAAAAAAAATAATAAAAAATAAAAAAAAAAAAAAAAAAAAAAAAAAAAAAAAAAAAAAAAAAAAAAAAAAAAAAAAAAAAAAAAAAATCTAAAAAAAAAAAAAAAAAAAAAAAAAAAATATAAAAAAAAAAAAAAAAAAAAAAATAAAAAAAAAATAATAAAAAAAAAATAAAAAAGAAAAAAAAAAAAAACCGCAAGAGGCGTCACGAGAGGGGTAGTGATGGGGCGAACGCAAATGCGCCGCCCAAGGTGTTGAGGAAAGACCACGCTTCCATCCGCTCAAAACAGAGTACCCAAGGGGGAAAATCCTTAACGTCGATGGGGTTAGCGGCGGGCTCCCTTTTCGTCACACCTACTGATGCGGCGAGTGTGAACGATCCCGACCCGCTGTCTTATGCGGAACCGCAACCATTCCGGGAGCAAGAAATTGCTCAGTAAGCTCTTTGATCTGAATACTTTCGATTGTTTTTATCCCTTAAGTATAGTTATAATAACAAACCATTTGTGTCTTATATTGTGAGTGTAGGTCTTCTGAGATCCCCACCGGGAATGTGGCTACCGCGAAGATGCAAAACCTGCAATCTGCGGGGAGTTCAAAGTCAGGGAAATCAACCTTCGTTTCATCCATGGTCGGGTCACCCAAAGGTATCTATCGACCAGGATGGGGCGTAACCAATAGTTGCCGCCTGGACACTCCAGATGCATGCCAAGACGTGGTAGACCACATAGTGCCGCCGGGGTACTTTTTTGAGTTGCGTCATATGTCTAATGCTTATTTTTTTGGGCCGATACAACATAAACTTGGTGCATCAGGTGGCTTTGGTCTCTCAATTGAGGCTATGATTTAAGCAAGAGGTTAGGTTGTTGAAAAAAGCCAGAGCCCAAATAGCCAGGCGGGATCAGAGGATTCAAGTGAGGGAGGATAAAATAAAAATGCTGGACCAAGAAATTCAATCCCTCTGGACCGTGGAAGAGGAAGTGCATGGCCTCCGTAATCGAACAAAGAACTTGGAGACCTTGATGGAGGTCGAGGTTGATATGAAGAGGGTCGCAGAGGCCAAAAATACTGAGCTAACTGAGGAATTGGAAAGCCTTCGCGCCCAATTCTTTGATCTTTAAGTTAATAACAATCAGTTATCGTAGCAAGTGTCCAACCTTCAAGCGCAGGTCACAGGCGAGGAGAAAATAAAAGCCGCTTTTAAGGATTTTAAGAAATATGAAGATGACAAGGTTGAGCAGCGGTGTGCGGAGATGGATGCACGACTGGATGCGCTGAGCATAGATTTTGATGAGGAGTTGTACCCTCATATCCTAACGGCGATCGCAGGTCACCGGTGGGTTATCGGGCATGGCATACGCCTAGCTGTCTTGAAGTGTACCGAGTCTACAGAACTAAAGAAGGTGTTTGCCAATGTCGTATCCGCTGGGATTGCTAAGGGCATGAGCCAGGGACTTAAACATAGGGTAGAGCACGAAAAGGCTAAGTTATACTTAGCGACTATTGAGGCGTATGACCCTGAGGCCGATGCTAAGTTTGTCACGGCCGTGTATGCTCAAAAGGATTTTAAGATACCCTCTTGTCGATCAACTGTAGAAGCTGAAGGATGCCCCCATAGATTTGATTATGCCATCCTCACACTTGGAGAGTAATGTTGGAGAAGACACTCCTCAGTGGGTCCGCGATCTCCCCCCCAGCTCTTCCCAATCAAAGATCCCTGTTTACCCGGAGGTAAGTGACCCTAGAAATCCCTAGGCTTTCAAAGAATAGATACTATTAGAGGACGCCATCGCGGCTAACATAAGTCGCGCTGAGAAGAAGAAGAAGTGTCGGGTGGTGTGCCGCACCCATGGGGTCGGTTCCGCCTACCATGCCAGGTCTAATGGAGTCCCAGTATCCGTACCCACCATTGCTCCTCAAGGTCTTGCCATCCTGCTGGCAGATGCTGCTACACAGACAGAGACATCTGAAGACGAGGCATCTCCTAGGTTGATTAGGTCCAAGTCGTTACCACCCATGTATAATTTAGATTGGCCATAGTACTATCAGTGGTACTTAGACATTGTTGTTTGTAATATGTCCACGGGTATCCGTAATGAACAATGTTTACATGCTCCGTAGAAGTCTTCTCTTATGCACCTAACGTATCAGGTGTATGCCGATTTAGGACACAGGATCCGTGGCTGCTGGGGTTGCAACCCTCTTATGCAGCAGGCCTATTATAAGGATATTTGGCCTATAATTATTCGGAAATAGTCATGAATGACGAATAACATGAAGTAAAAAAGGAGAGGAAAAAAGAATAAATATATGACAAGTTTTGTGTTATATGAAAAGGGCGCTGGGTTAGCTAGACCCAGCGGAGTTTTATTCATGTCCTAAAAATAAAAAGGAATAAATACATGGATTACTTTATTATAAGTCCTAACTGTAGTGTGAATTCATCCATGCATGAGCCGTGGCTCAGATGTAACACTTTTTTTAGATTGACGATGTTCCACGTCCTTGGGAGGACCGTTCCGTCCGTAGACCTTAGTTTGTATGATCCATCTCCTAGTGCTTCTGTTACCTCATAAGGTCCTTCCCACTTTGGACCAAGCTTCCCTCCACCTACAGCATGACTAGCGTCGTTACTGCGGCAGACGAAGTCTTCTGGCCTGAAAGTAACGCCGCGGACCCTGGCATTGTAATATTTTGTCGTTTTTAATTTGGTTTTTGCTTCACGAATTGCTGTGCGTTCACGCCGTTCTTCTTGTAAATCTAAATTTAGCTGTAGCTCTTCATCGTTGTGTACGGCATCTACTGCCGCGGTGCGGTATATTGGCATTCCTATTTCTGTGGGTATGACGGCTTCCGTTCCATAGGTCAAGGAGAAAGGTGTGTCATCATGGCTTGACTTAATCATTATACGATGGGCCTAGAGGACATGGGGGAGTTCTTTGATCCAGTTCTTGTTTCCCTCACCTAAGTGGGCCTTGATTCCTTCCCCCAAGCTCTGGTTTGCTCTTTCTACGAGTCTATTGGACTGCGGGTGTTTCACTGAGGCAAATCGTTGTGTGATATTCAATTTGTCACACCAATCCTTGAACGGGTTGTCACTGAATTGTTTGCCGTTGTCCGAGACTATTTCTCCTGGGAGACCGAAGCGGAATACAATGTTGTCCCACACAAATTATTTCACCTAATTGCCTGTGATTGTCGCACGGCTTTCACTTCTATCCATTTCATGAAATAATCCATAGCGACTATCAAAAATTTGACCTTTCTTGGTCCTTTCGGGAAAGGATCAGTTATGTCAATTCCCCACTTGTACAATGGCCACGGGGACGTGATTGGGGTTAGCGGTTGTTGGGGGTTTCTTGGCATGGGACAATGTATTTGACAATCATTGCATGTGTGTATCATCTCCCGTGCGTCCCGGTGCATGGTTGGCCAATAATATCCTAGCCGCATGGCTTGGCTACCACGGATCGCTGTCCTGCGTGCATAATGCATGACCCCTCATGTATTTTTCGGATCACATAATCCGCTTGAAGTGGTCTGACACACCTTAGCCACGACTTTAGGAATGATTGCATGTAAAGAACCCCTTCCAAGAATTCGTACTGTCTGGCCTTGATGCGGAGCTTGCTTGCCTCCCTTTTGTCATCTGGAAGAGTCCCTTCTTTCAAATATTCTATAACTGGTGTCATCCATGTTCATCCATCTTCCTCTACCATGGTCGTCACCTCCTCCTCTTGTATAGATTTTTCTTTCAGTATCTTTACCAATACCTGTTTGGATAAATGCGCAAAATTGGTTGACGCAATCTTGCTCAGGGCATCTCCTTTCTTGTTTTGACTTTGTGGTACTTGGCTTATAAAAAAGCTAGCGAAGCTGCTGACTAGGCTTTTGACCTTCTCCAGGTATTTGATCATGTTTTCTTCTTTAGTGACGTATGCCCCTAGGACTTGATTTGCTACCAACTTAGAGTCTACCCTCACGTGCACATTGCGTACTCCCATTTGTGGCATGATCCATAGGCCAGCTATTAGTGCTTCATACTCTGCCTCGTTGTTAGAAGCAGTGAACAGAAATCTTAGCGCGTAGGTAAACTCCGTTCCATCCGGGCTTGTCAGTATTAAGCCAGCATCGGATCCATCTACACATGATGATTCATCCGTGAAGACTGTCCACGGCTCCTGCGGGGTTTCAACCACTAATGTGTTCGATGGACTTTTGTCCAGCTTCTCTATAAGGAAATCCGTGAGGATCTGTCCTTTCATTGACGTCCTTGGCCAGAAAGTGATATTTTGTTCTCCCAGCATGACGCTCCATTTTTGTAATCGTCCTGCCACGTCGGGACGTGAGATTATTTGCTTGATCGGTTGGTCTGTAATAACTGCAATGGGATATGCTTGGAAATACCTCCGCAACCTCTTGGCAGAAAAAACCAGTGATAGAACTAACTTTTCCATTGGAGTATAGTTTAGTTCAGGGCCTTGTAATGCGTGGCTTAAGAAGTAGACCGACGTCTGAACCGTGCCCCTTTTAGTCATCAAGACCGCACTAATAGCTCCGTGGGTGGCTGACAGGTATACAATCAGTTCCTCCTTTTGCTTGGGTGCTACCAGCAGGGGTAGCTCTGACAAGTGTTGCTTTAGTTGCTTGAAGGCTTGTTCCGCTTCTGGTGTCCAATGAAAGTCATTCTTTTTAATGCACTTCTTCAAAGTTTTAAATAGTGGCAAGGACCTTTCCGCTGATTTGGATAGCCAACTTCCCATTGAGGCTCTAGACCTCTTTGATTGTCCGTGGGGACGGGAGTTGTAATATGGCTTCTGTTTTGTTAGGCCATGGTCTTATCCCTTCCGAGCTAATCATGTACCCCAAGAACATTCCTTTTACTGCCCCAAACGTACATTTTTGGGGGTTGAGCTTCATGTTGATTTTGCGTAATGTACGAAATGTTTCGTCAATATCTCTTAGCATTTCCGCTTCTGTGAGACTCTTAATAACCAAGTCATCAACGTAAACTTCTATGTTCCTACCAACTTGGCTGTCAAAAGCCTTGTCCACCGGCCGCTGGTACGTGGCGCCAACGTTTTTGAGACCGAAAGGCATTTTGGTATAGCAATATACCCCTTGGCTGGTGTGGAAAGCCGTTTTCTCTTCGTCTGACTCCGCCATCTATATCAGGTGATAACCTTTGTAAGTGTCTAGGAAACACTTAAAGGGGTAGCCGTAGAGAGATTCAACTTTCGAGTTAAGTTCTGGAAGAGGATAAGAGTCCTGTAGATAGGCTTTGTTTAAGTCCGTGAAATCCACGCACATTCGCTGGCTACCTTCGTGTTTTTTCACCATGACTGGGTTGGATAGCCACTCATGGTAATAAACTTCTCTCATGATACCCGCCTCTACTAGTTTATGTACTTCTGTTTGGATGGCTTTTGCACGCTCCGGGGCCTGGCCCCTTTTCTTCTGTCGAACAGGCGAATATCCTTCTTAGATATTGAGTCGATGTTCAGCTATTGATCGTGGTACCCCTGTCATGTCTGATGGCTGCCATGCGAATATATCCAAGTTTTCCTTCAGGAGTGAGTACAGTTCTGTCCGCCCTTTCGTGGATAGTATCCCTCCGATTGCCACTTCCTGATCAGGGAAGTTCGGATGTGTAGCTACTTTAAAATTTTCAAGATGGACTCCAGCCTCTTTGGGTATCTCCCTAGACATGTAACCACCGTAGCGCACTCAGCAGGTATCAAGATAGTACTATGGATAGTCACTATTCCTCCGTCGAATGGGAACAGAAGCATTCCATGGGCTGTGGATGGCACCGCTTGGATTTCTCATATTCCAGGTCTTCTAATGATACCATTGTACGGTGATAATGACCTTACGATCATGAAATTCATCTATGCTCTTGTAGAATGATCCGCATCTCCTATTGTTACTAAGAGCATAAGTTATCCCGGCGGCCATATATTTTCTCCACTGAAACCGGTTAACGATGTCGTTGCTGGGACCATTTGGTTCTTGATTTTTGGTCGTAGCCGGTTGAAGCAGTGCTCATAGAGCACTTCCGTCGAGGAACCTCCATCTACATACATGCGGTGAATCGTGTGCCCGCCAATTTCCGCTTCTATAACAAGCGGACCTTCTGTCCCACTACTGGTTGTCAGCAAAGGGAATGTAATTTCTCTGACACGTTCGAAGCTTTGAGTTACTCTTTGCCTTGTCATTCTCTGCCATCGTTGTATCATATAGATTGCCATGGACTTATCCTTGGTCGGTATTTCCTTTTTCCCTACTTTTGGTTGATCTTTCCCCTGCTTAATTTCTTTAATTAAATTCGAGAGCTTGCCTGCTCGCACCAATTCTTCGATCTGCTTTTTTAACTGCATACACTCATCCGTAATATGTCCTTTATCATTATGGAAGTTGCAAAACTTGTTGCTGCTTCTCTTCTCCACTGAGGTTACCATAGGGGGTGGTGGTTTGAACATCCCTGCTTCGGTCGCGAGGATTTCTTTGGGTGTTCTTGTAAGGGGGGTAAACTTGCTAGACCCCGTCGATCCCTTGGCTGACCTCGGAAGTCAGACCTCCGCTCTGAAGCATGCCGCTTTGACTGGTCCTGTATCCTCCACGATGTGTGACCTTTTTTCTTACCAGCACCAGCAACTTCTCCTCGTATGAAGGCAGTGCTAGTGATCATCATTTCTTCCATGGTCTTTGGAACATGTTCGTTGAGGCGCTTTGTCAATTTAGGGTTGTTAACCCCATGCATGAATCCGAAGATCCGCATACATTCAGGGGCTCCCTTCATGCGTTTGGTTACCAACTTGAATTGTTCCATGAACTCCTCGATGGTCTCTCCGTCTCTTTGTTTGATATTGTGGAGTTCGACAGGATCTTTGACATACTTCTTTTGCTGCATGAAGTATGCTAAGAAAGCTGCTTTGAGATCCTTGTATCCGTCTATGCTCTTTGGAGGGAGCTCATCGAACCATACTCTTGCGGCTCCTATTAGGGTAGAATTGGACATATGACACCAGGTAGACATTGCCCAGCGTTCCACCTGTGCCGCCGCTTGGAAAAATTCTACGTGATCCTCTGGGTCCCCTATTTCGGCATAGGTCTTTACGTTGTTAGGCATTCAGGGTGTGAATGGATCCACCTCTTCACATATCCAGGGCACCGCCATGTCATCCTCATTCGTAGGCTTGTGTCTTTTTGACCTTGACTTCCAGTGTCCCCCATAGCTGGTGCCGCTCTCTGATATGTGGAATAACGGGGATTCACTTTCCATCCCCTTTTTCTCATAACGAGAGCAGTCTCTATCGCGCGAGCAATATTTACGTTTAGTCCCTTTCCCAAAGGAGTAGCGGGTATTATCATATAATTCTTTGACACCACGTGAGCGGTCTCTGCTTTGAGTATTATCTCTGTTAGAAGAGTCCTGCCTGTGAGGGCGGCTTCTACTATGGGAACGATCCTCGAAGTTTGCTCTGTCCGGTCCAGATTTAGTTGTGCTTGGCGAGTAAGTATCACTAATTCTATCAAACGTGCTCTGCCTTCGATGACCTAGTCGGTCAAGCACATGTCGGTCATTGTATCTTAAGCGTTCCTGCACTTTCAGTCTCTTTGATGGATTACGGTAAGGGGGGGGGGGGGGGGGGGGGGGGGGGGGGGGGGGGGGGGGGGGGGGGGGG
This sequence comes from Tanacetum coccineum, assembly GCA_026074375.1. Classification (NCBI taxonomy): domain Eukaryota; kingdom Viridiplantae; phylum Streptophyta; class Magnoliopsida; order Asterales; family Asteraceae; genus Tanacetum; species Tanacetum coccineum. The sequence goes on from BQNB010016292.1 coordinate 32,667, forward strand.
GGGGCGCCCCCCCAAAGGTGGGGGGGGGGGGGGAGGGTTTTGGGAAAGACACCCAATGCGGACAATTCCTGACTCTTGAGGTTTTTCAGATACTCCTCTTATTCTTTTTTTCCTGGGAATTTTCCTCGAAGTCTAGACCTTGCGTGGAACTTCTTTTCGCTTGTCAACGCGAATCTTTTCCATGAATGACCGACAGATATCCTCGTAATGCTTTCAAAAGAAATCCTAGATTGTTCACCCTGGGTGGTGGCAGCCCGCCCCTGTTGGCTCTTTTCTTTGTTGCAGGTTTCCGTGATATATCACAAATAGGGTTGTGTTAGCCATTGCGCTCATTTTTCTAAGAGTAATTCCTAGTGTTGGGTCCCACGGATGGCGCCAACTTGTTAATACAAAAGTTAGTCCGGGTCTTGTTTGGTCCGAATAGGCTACTATTCGGGAATGGAGTGCCTTGTTCTTGTACCAAGTGAACTTGTTTAGAGGACCATGCACAAGGAATAAAACACCGTTAACCTTATTGTGGGAGCGGATCCCAGGATTAGACTCCGGCGTGAGAGTAAGTATATGGTTTTGAGAGAGTAATCAAGTGTGTTTAGGGTTTGAACGATACTTGTTTTGATGATAATTGCGTTCCTTTTATAGGCTGGATAATCTTTAGGGTTACCATAACTTTCGGCCGATATTGTAGGGATGCAGAATTATCCTAACTGATTTAAATAAGTAAAACATATCTCTTATTTAATTAGGTTATCCTTAAAGATAATTTGTGAAGATATCGCGGCCACGGATAGATTGTCGGGTGCCGCGACCCGCTTGCCCAAGTAACCGTGACCGCTGTGTTTGGGCCGAGAATCCATCGTTTAACTTAACAAGCCCGTAATAGTATAAATGGGCCGGGCCATACTATACGTCATCATGATACATATTTTATGTGTATGACAGTGTCGAAACGTCATTTACATCGTTTTTATTGTTGTTTTAGTTTTTCGTGGTTCCATGAAGTTCCGTCAAGCAAATAATTACGTGGACCCGTTATAGGAGACTTATGAATTATTTTCCGGAAATTTATACTCTTTGATAAATAAGGTTGTACGCCTATTTTAAGCGCGAAAACATGAGTAAAGACACAATTTAAAAGACTAATTTTTTTCACTCTCACTTACTCCACACTCATATATACGTAAAAATAAATGACAAAAGTATATATGTCGCCACTATTTGCATATAATCTTATGGTATGATAAGATTCGTAAAAGTTGTTTCGAACATTTCTTCTCCAAAGTTCTTAAAAAAATACTACTTTCGTCTCAAAATAAATATCCGGTCGAACTTTTCAAAATATTACCTTTTCAACTTTGACATTAATTTTATTTCAAAGTATTATATAACAAACAAAATATATAATCAAAGTTGAAAAAGGAAAAAAATTAAAAAGTCAAACTATCCATTTATTTTAAGACGAAGAAAGTAGATGTTAAATCTTGTAAAATTAAAATTTAGGATAAAAAGGTGACATTGAAGACCTAGAATAGGTAAATAGCTTTTTTTATCCTAGACCACTCACAACACCTTGTTCTATTAAAGAAGATACATATCCCTACAAATGATTACGTGAAGATGTTATGCTGGATGCATGAATTATTTCCCAGTAACTTATACTCTTCAAGAAATAAGGCTGTATGCTTATGTTAAGCGTGAAAACATTACTAAAGCACGTTGCTTGGACATATACAGACTTGTATCTTCTTTCAAATACATACAAAGTGTTACGTATTTTATAAATAAAGTTTATTATATTAAAAAATCGTAAATAGGTAAAAGTTGAGGGTAGATTTTGTAATTTTTTTATTTAACTTTGTAATCTTATTAGGCCGGTTGTTTTTCTTAATGGGCTAAAAAACTTTACCGACGTCGTTTCCGTATATATAAAAATATACATAGTAATTAGTAAATCATCTCTTATCGTTGAAAAGAATCGACTTGTCAGTCGCTCAGTCTCAACCCTTAATTCAAATTTACATTTAATCATGCTTCAATTTCTATAATAGGTCAGCATCGACTTACCCTACGACAGCCATGCACATATTGTAGAGGATAAGTATCATCGTTGTGCAGCATTGAATTTGACAAATATCAATTGTCACACCCCTAAATTTCACTGCAGCGGAAGACTGAATTTGGGATTGTGACTTCATGGCGTTAAAAGGACTTGATACGAGAGATAGACATCTACATGCCATTATACCAATGCAGACTCCTTATATTCCGTATAGTAGAACACCTGAGAAAAACATTGCTAAAGTGTCAACATAAAGTTGGTGAGTTCATAGGTTTTGTTGTTTGATAATAGTGATGAACCACAAGATTTATAACCATAGCATGAAATATAGTAATCCTATATATCACAATGAAAAGTATTTACTATTGTCTAAGCTCATGACACCGAAGCGTTAACAAGTACCATCATAGGTAAGCCCATGCAGATGTTCAACCCGCGACATCCGTAACTGACTCAAATGAAACTGTGTTTGCTTGACTAATGTTAGTCCAAGACAAACAGGGATGTCGATCCCGATAGATCTATCCATAACATTCGCGCTTACAAGTAATTAACGGTTCATGATAAATTGGGCAATATAGCAAATTGGGTTGAATAGGGACTTAGACCTAGTAGTAAATCAGTAAATGTACTTGTGTTCAACTGTTAAAAATACGCAATGTTCTCACCCCAAAAGATGATTTAAAATAGTAAAGTAGGGGCTATGAAAACTCACCTTGTTAGTTAATCGTCTAGAATTGCTAATGGATCAATGCACGTCAAATAGTGACTCGGTCAATCACCTAAGTAGTTATGACAATTTTGAGTTTACATTCTAAAGGCTTAATGTATGAATTGAATTATTCACATGATTCACCTAGCGGTGTGATATCGTCACTTATGTGGCAGTGTTTTATGTTTTCAAACTGTTTGTTAGACCGTTGGCTCTAGGGATGATACACGACTTTACACCTATAAGTAAATATACATAAATTGGTAAAATCATGCGTCATAACTTATATTTACAAGTTCATGCGATTCATATCTTAGGAAAATATAATCATTATTTGTAAGTTACTATGTTTATATATTTTCTTATCACGTCTATTTATTTATACCGTAGTCGTCAATTAATTCGTAGAATTATCAGTTTTATATATCACGGTTCGTTCGACTCGTTTAAATAATTTATAAAAATTATTTATTTACATCTAATACCCTTAAGTTTCAAAGTAGCAGATTTTAGTCCCTCTATTTTCCAAATTAAGTAAATTACACAATTAACCCTTAAGTTTTCGGGTTATCTCTTTTAATCCCTTAATTTTTCCAAAATAGTATTATATCCAATGTTTAACTTTTATATTCCAAATGTTACGCTTTAAATCTTATAACTTTTACGTTTAAAACCCGAATAAGTTTTTAAAATATTTTTAGTGTCAAATAAATTATATAGATCTCGTTAGGTTCATTTACTCGTTTAAAAGTTCGGTTTCGTTGTCACTAAAAAATGTTGGTTATATTTTTCCACCTATCGAATTGGTCTTGTTTCGCTAACGAGTTGTCGACCCGTTTGGGTCTCTGCTGGGACGACCCACAAACTCGAAAACATGCAAGTTTTAACACTCCTAATGTCTAAGTTTTTAAAATTGGAGAATTTCATGCATTATTGCTCTTTGTAAATACATGAACCGACCCCATGGTCTGCTCCCTTTTCTTTTGTTTTCTGCCAACCAACAGTAGGGTTAGTAACCAATGTTGTGGTCTTCTTTTTCTCATGAGATACACCCTACATTATGTACAATTAACCCTTTCCATTAAGCTCGCATGATCCGGCCAATACATACAGCCACAAGGTAGACAATTATCAAGACACAAGGGCGTGGTCATGTCCTTTGCAGGCCTAACGGCTGTAATAGCGGCATCAGCCTACTGTGGGGTCTTGGTACGGGCAAGCAAGTATGCCTTGCCTGGTTTCTTAAGGGGCTGCGATGTAACACCCCCATTTTTACAATATAGCAGCGGAAGCTAATCTGGGGTATTACTTCATGGAAACAACAATCATAATCATAGAAAACGACCCAAAAGAGACGTTTATTCAAAAGATATGTTATCATTCATTTCAAATCAGAGTTTTACAAAGGCAGGTCCCAAAATCTAGTTACATACAATGTGAATGATAACAAGTTTAGCCATCTTCGAGTCCATGCCACTCCGTGCCATATATTGCTCAATAACCTAAGATAAACATGCTAAAAAGTCAACACAAAGGTTGAGTGAAATTCATAGGTTTGATAAACAGTTTGAATACAAGTCATAGTGTAATAATTGTACAAACACAATTATTATGAAAATGTTATTGTTATGATCTTGGGTCATGTTATTATATACCCGTTATTTGTAATAATTGCAATGAATGCAATTATCATAGTAACTGTGTATTACTGCGTTATTGTCTTGTTTGGTCTGTTTGGTCATGTCTTGTATAGTATAGTCTGGTCTAAGCTCATGGCACACAAACTGACTAGTGTATATATATACCCAAAATGATGTGATATATATATAAAGAGATAATGGCCCTCGGTGTAGGTAATTGCCATATACCTATGAAATTCAAATATAGTGTGTTTGGTTACCTATCCGGCTAACACAAACAGGATTCGTCAATCCCGATAGATCTATCCACAATATTTGCGTTCACCCGTAAGTGATTAATGGTCCATGATAATGAGGGACTTTTGGCATAATGTAACTTAGACAGTAGCTGTAATAGTGTATCAGGATAGCATATAACTTGTAAAAACACTTGTATTCCTGGTTTAAGCATGTATAAGTCTTTGAAAAGTAATCACATTGTTATAAGATAAACGAGTATGTAAAAGAGTTTGTAACAAGCATGTATCCCCCTCGCGGGTTTATAAAACATGTAAAAAAATGAAAAGTAACGCTAATTCATTTCAATAAGATTGATCATAAATTTGTCTTACCTAAGCATAAAAACATGATATGTAATGTGTAGAAAATTATAGGATCAATGAATGATAGATAATATTGAGATTTTGATTGTAACTGATGCCCATATAAACAGGATGAAAATTTATTGTTGCCAAAGGTATGAGGAGAGTATTCAGAGTTGAACATATAGAATTTAATGGAAATTACAAAAGATGTGAGTTTTGGGTATCCATCAATAACAAGATTGTTAACGTAATCAACACTTTATTAGTTTCATGGAAACTTACATACGAACTTTACATATGAAAAAGAGTTGATACTTATGCTAATTATCTTGTAGTAGGATAAAAGTAACAAACGACGAGGATTGTTGCTTGATGATTGGGGGTTTTAGATTGAAGAAGATTCTGATGAGAGTTGAATATCCTCAAGAGTTGTTTTTAGGGTAGAAATCCGAAAGTGAACAAAATTAAGCTCATCCCTAAGTATGTTTTCCTGTGGACCTGTTGTTTGCTTTTGAGCATTGATTCGCATAATGTCCTTTCTTTCCACGGGCATTACAAGTTACGGATATGGTTTGAAGATTATTTCTAGTGGTTGGTCTTTTGTTTCTGCAGTTCTTGGTCAGATGTCCTATCTTGTTGCAAGTTCGACACTTGACAATACAAGGACCTATGTGATGTAGGGTGTATCTTTCACACAAAGGACAATTTCCAGTATACCCATTGGTGGCAGTATAAGTCCTAAAGGTTTCTTGCTTCCTAGTCTGCTACTGGTGGTGATCATTGTTACAATTGTTATTGTTATAGTTATTCTAATAGTTGTTGTTGATGATGTTTCCCTTATCCTCAAGCTTTCGTTTATGGTTATTAGCTTCTTGCACAGAATCCTGCTTTATTATCTGATCCATTAACCTCTGGGCTTTGTTGATGGCTTCCTCCAAAGTTTGAGGCTTCGAGGCAGTAACGTTTCCTTCAATGCTTTGCGGTAGTCCCCCGATGAAAGCTTCCATAAGTTTCTCAGAATTCGGCGTTGTTTTGGACATAAGATTGCAATTCTTGGAATCTTCTAATATAAGTCTTGAGATCACTTCCATTTACAGTTAGACCATAAAATTCATCTTCCATTTTCTTGATCTCAGTTCGAGGACAGTACTTGTTTGTCAGAAGCCTTTTTAACTCAGTCCAGGTGATTTGATTAGCTTGCTCTATTCCCATAGGCTGGGCATGTGCATTTCACCAGGACAAGGCATCATCAGTTAAAGTACCAGTAGCAAATGTTACTTTGTCTTCCTCGGCCACATTGCTACGAGCAAAAAACAGTTGACTCAGTAAGTTCAAACCAATGGAATGAGGTAACAGTCATTTGTACCATTTGAAGTAGGAAGGTTGACAGTTTATGAATTCTTTGTAGTTTCCTCTTTTTGCTACAGGAATTTCTCTGGGTTCAGTGTTCCTATTGGAATTGTCGGAATTTGCCATGGCAGCAGCTTGTGCTTTCAGAGCTGAGGAGATGCCATCATTAATCAGTTGCCGGATGGCATCCAAAGTTATGACTGGTGTTTCAGATGTTGACGTCCTTTTGGGAGGCATTCTATCAACAAAAGATGATACGTAGTAAGAATGATATCATAAGTTTTGAAAAGTAATAAAAGAGAATGTGATGCTTAAAATGCTTAAAGGAAAATGCTTATTTTTGAATTTTTAAGCACTTAGAGAAATGTTTGTCTCTATGATAAAAGACGGAAATAATGACGAAAATGGTGGAAATGATGATGAAAGAGAGATAAGTTGGAAACAATAAGGTATGAAACGGGATTGCCTTTATAAATAACTTGCCTTTTCACTATACATAGTCAAGATTTGACAAGCGTTTTTATTTATACCACACATCCCGTGGCTTAGGATAAAGCTATAACTAGTCTAAGAGTTTGTTGATTCTGAGTTGGTAGATGACATCCTAAAGATCTTCCTGATTTGTTTGGTGACGAGCTTGGATTTTCTCAATGATTTGTTCATGATCGGAAATTATATAGTGAGCAAAGGCAATCTTATCCTTTTGCCCTAACCGTTTCTTTTGAAGTTTGATAATCTGAGTACGGATTTCCTTGAGTTCAGTCTTCAGTTCGTTACCATTTATACGTCCTTCTTCCATTCTCTCAATGCGGTGAAGATAGAGTTCGTCTAAATAATTCAAGATATGATGTTTTAGATACATCTTATCTGAACATATTTCTATTTCAAATACCTGAGGAGGGGTATGAGTATAAACTAAGGAAGATAGTGATACCAAATTACAAGTTTAACTCCGAGATAAATTAGATAACGTAGTTGAGGAAGAAGATGAGGAACAAATTCGCTTCTTAGGTAGTAATAGTTCTTCAGGAATAAAGAAATATCGAGGATTAAATAGTAGTGATGGTGGTAATATAGGGTTTTGAGTGTAAATATGTGTATGAAAGCTTATGAATAGAATAATTAGGGTTTACACATTGTATATTGAGTGTAGTAGCTTGTACACAAGTGGTGATGAAGAAACTAGAATGAAAACAGAGGTAAAACGGCTATTTTGGAGTTCATGCTTCATGATTTGTACATTGTGCTTTATAAGACTTGTACTTGACTTAGAGGGAGTTTATATTTCAAATGAGATGTTATATTACTTGTACATATGCTTTAGTAGCTTGTATATTTACTTTAGATATTAACCCTTCATGAAATTAGGGTTTAGAGGTATACGATAACGGTTTAAAACCCGTTTTGATATAACGTTACGAATGGTACATTATAGGAATAATGTACTTTGTAATAAGGATATTAAGATATTTACTTGACATTTTATGATATTTGCTTGACATATATGAAGACAGGATTGCCATAGATAGGTTGCGTGAGCTCGTCTACTTTAGTTATGTAAGTTACATGACATACTGAGATATTGACAATGCAAGTAATGTAATAAAGCGAAAAATTTCCCCGTATAATTGTGATCATAGTAAAATAGGTTTTGCATTTGATGAAAATTCTTGGGTTGTTATAGTCTCCACCCCTTACAGAAATCTCGTCCCGAGATTTAATTGAAAGTTATAGTGGTATTGTTTAGAGATAGGTACTGGGTATAAATTTAGGTTAATCAAGGTCACAAGTCCACGTGTGTGATGCATTTATAATTATGTTGCGTACCATAATTATAATTACCTCTTTTCACACGTCTACTTAGTTTCAAGACCATACCTTTTTTATGACAGCTAATAGAATTTCTCCAGATCTTGATAAAACCTGGGTGGATGGGATACATTGATTTACGGAACGTGTGGGTTATGGGCCTACCATGCTTCTGCTGTGCTACTGTGATCGTAAAGAATCGATATTCATTAACCTTGAAAAGTTAACATTGAATAAGAATGCTATCACAAGTCTTTGTCAAAAATTTTCTCAAATTGTGGTATTGAAATTATTTGACATTGCATTGATTCTTGTGTGTTTCCTTGTTATTATGTTGCAGATTATTAACAGTGAATTTTTGAATACGGAGGTCATGGGTAATGAGTGATGTCAAAGATGATTTATGAATTTCTAAGAGAATTGTTGCTAATCACGTGAAGATAACAGATTTTGAAAGATGTACAGATGCTGAAGGTTACCCATTCAATAAAACACACAACCCCCAACTTATCCCCTTCGTCTGTTATTATAAAAGAATAATGATAATGAGGTAATAATAATTAATGATTAAGGTACTGTTTGTACAAATGAGATTGAAAGAAACTTGTTATGACTATATGTATTTATACTTTAAGACTACTAATTTATAATTATGGCACTTCCAAAATGAAGCGTTTCATCTCCTTGTAACTGAGAATTTATTAATTCATAGTTTAGAGAATTTCATAATTTCCTTATTCAAATGAAGAAGTGACTAATTCATTTCAATAAATCGTCTTACCTAAGCATAAAAACACAATATGGTAATGTGTAGAAAATGAATTGTTAGATAATATTCAGATGTTGATTGTACTGATGCCCATATAATCGAGGATGAAAAATTTTATCGTTTAAGGTTATGAGGAGAGCTGAGTAGAGTTTGATTAGAGTTTTGAACATAATAGAATCGATGGAATTGACAAATAATGTCGAGTTTTGATTATATCAGATAAAGTGAACGAATCATCACTTTATTATGTTCATGGATACTTTTTTTACATACAAACTTTACATATGAAAAGAGTTGATACTTATGCTAAGTATTTTGTAGTAGGATAAAAGTAACAACGTTAATATGATATTGTTTTCTATTCTAAAAAAACAAGGAGGGTCACAAGAAAAAAAAATGTGTTTGTGGTTTCCTTGTCAAAGTTAGGGGTGGCAATTCGGGTCGGGTTCAGGTTGGCGGGTTCGGGTTGGCAGGTTGGCGGGTCAGAAAACCCCAACCCGAACCTGACCCATTTAAATAATCGGGTCAGCTATGTCAACCCTAACCTGTTTACACATAACCCGAACCTGACCCATTTAACCCGCATATATACCTGGGTTGGCGGGTTAAATAGGTTACACGGGTTGAATAGATTAAACGGGTTTTGGGTTGACCCGTTTAACCCGTTTTATATACAAAAGTTGGCACATTACACGGGTTAAACAAGTTAAACGGGTTTGTAGGTCGACCCGTTCAACCCATTTAACACATATAATAAAATATAAATAATCTTTTATTTATAAAAAATCTTAAACGGGTTGGCGGGTCGACCCGCTTAATTTATTCTCAACCCGAACCTAACCTGTTTAATAAACGGGTCAGATGAGTCGACCCAAACCCGACCCGAAACCTATTAGACTCAACCCGAACCTGTTAATTTTCGTGTCGGTTTCAGGTCGGGTTTCGTGTCGGGTCAGAAATTGCCACCCCTAGTCAAAGTAGGAAATGCAAAATTTATGTTTTCTAAAATGCTTGTTATTGTTTAGTTTAGTCTGTCAATAGGTGAAGAGTGAACTTAGTTTTCACTTAAGTCAATCATTTTAAGTGGTAACACACCTAACCTCTTATTTCTTGATCTCCAGTTAAAAGACAATAATTGTTCGTTCTGAAGCCTTTTTAAACTCAGTCCAGCGGTGATTTTGATTAGTTGCTCTATTCCCATAGGACTGGGCTATATGCATCCACAGGACAAGGCTTATCAGTTTTCTTAAAGTACCAGTAGCAAATGTTACTTTATTTTCCTCAGCACATCTGCTTCGAGAGAATACTGATTCGGTTCGTTCAAACCAGCGAATAAGGCCTACTGCTCCTTCCGTACCATTAAAGTAGAAAGGTTGACAGCTGATAAACTCTTTGTAGTTTCCCGTTTTCACTACAGGAGTTCCAGTAAGATTGGTGTTCCTGTTGGGATTACTATCACTTGCCATTGATGCAGCTTGTGCTTTTAGAGCTGAGGAAATGCCATCATTAATCAGTTGCTGGATGGCAGCTAAAGTTATGGCCGGTGTTTCAGATGTTGACGTCCTTTTGGGAGGCATTCTATCAACATAAGATAACGCGTAGTAAGAATGATATCCTAAGTTATAAAAGAGAATGTGATGCTTAAAATGCTTAAAGAGAAATGCTTATTTTTAAATTTTAAGCACTTAGGGGTTATGGTATGATTCATGAAGACGAAGATAATGATGCAATTGGTGGAAATGATGATGAAAGAGCGATAAGTTGGAAACAATAAGATACGAAACGGGATTGCCTTTATAAATAACTTGCCTTCTTACTGTACATAGTCAAGATTTGACAAGCGTTTTTATTTATACCACACATCCCATGGCTAGGATAAAGCTATAACTATTCTAAGAGTTTGTTGATTCTGAGCCGGTAGATGACATCCTAAAGATCTTCCTGATTTGTTTGGTGACGAGCTTGGATTTTCTCAATGATTTGTTCAAGATCGGAAATTCTGTAATGAGCAAAGGCAATCTTATCCTTTTGCCCTAACCGCTTCTTTTGAAGTCTGATAATCTGAGTGCGGATTCTCTTAAGTTCGGTCTTTAGTTCGTTACCATTAGTACGTTCTTCTTCCATTCTCTCAATGCGGTGAAGATGGAGTTCATCTAAATAATTCAAGATATCTTCAACTTGTTTCTCATGATGTTTCAGATACATCTTATCTGAACATTTTCCTATTTCAAATACTTGAGGTGGGGTAGAAGTATAAACTGAGAAGGATGGTGATACCAAATTACAAGTTTGATTCCGAGATGAATTAGATAACGTAGTTGAGGAAGAAGATGAGGAACAGATTCGCTTCTTAGGTGGTAATAGTTCTTCAGGAACAAAGAAATATCGAGGATCAAATAGTAATGATGGTGGTAATACCGGAGATGGAGTCAAAATAGCTGGTGAAGTAATAGGATCTGGTGATGAAATAGGTAATTCCTTAGCATAAAATGCTTGTACGTCCTTCAAACAAGGATTATTGTAGAAAGATGAGAATACTGGTGGGATCATATTATCTTTAGAGTTTTCCGAAGAGTTAAAAGAACTGCTTTCCGATGAAGCTGAGAAATAATCCGATGAGACCGAAGTATAGTTAAGAATATTCATAGAGGAAAAAGCATCCTCAATATCGGAAGTAGAGCGGTTGGGAGAAGACATCGTTCTGTTAACAACCCAGTTGTAAATAACATAAGTTATTTATGATATAATATAGTATAATAGTTATGTATCTTTACATACTGATCCGGAATGTAGTGGCACGGAGGACTTTGATGGCTAGAAAAGAAATGTGGTTATAGTTAAGGTTTTGACCTTGTTCTCTATAACCATGGCGCTGATACCAATCTGTAACACCCCCATTTTTACAATATAGCAGCGGAAGCTAATCTGGGGTATTACTTCATGGATACAACAATCATAATCATAGAAAACAACCCAAAAAAAGTTTGTTCAAAAGATTAACGTTATCATTCATTACAAATCAGATTTAATAAAGGCATGTCCCCAAAATCAGTTTACATACAATGTGAATGATAACAATTTTTAGCCATCTCGAGTCCCATGCCACTCCGAGGTCGTATATTGCTCAATAACCTGAATAACATCTAAAAAGTCAATACAAAGGTGTGATGAAATTCATGGTTTTATAAACAGTTTAGAATACAAGTCATAGTGAATAATTATACAAACACAATTATTATGGAAAATGGTATTGTAATATTCTTCGGGACACGTTATTATATACCCATTATTTGTAATAATTGCAACGAATGCAATTATCATAGTAACAGTGTATTACTGTGTTATTGTCTTGTTTGGTCTGTTTGGTCTGATTGGTCATGTTCCTTGTTTGGTCTAAGCTCATGACACACAAACTGACTAGTGTATATATATACCCAAAATGATGTGATATATATATAGAGATAATGGCCCTCGGTGTAGGTAATGTGCCATATAACCTATGAAATCAAAATATGTGTTTGGTTACCTATCCGCTACAAAAACAGGATTCGTCCAATCCCGATAGATCTATCACAATATTCTGCGTTCAACCCGAAAGTGATTAATGGATCCGAACTGCAGGGACTTTTGGCATAAATGTAACTTAGACAGTAGTAATAATAGTGTATCCAGGATAGCATTATAACTTGTAAAACTCTTGTATTTCCTGTTTAATAGCTTGTATAATTCTTTAAAAGTAATCACATTGTTTTATAGAGAGAAAACGAGTAATAGTAAAAGAGTTTGTAACAAGCATGTATCCCCCTCGCGGGTTTATAAAACATGTAAATAAGTAAAGGCGAGGTTATGAATCTCACTAAGTCCTTGAAAAGTAATCACAATGTTATAAGATAGAACAGTATGTAAAAGAGTTGTAACAAGCATGGTATCACCCACGAGGGTTTATAAAACATGTAAATAAGTAAAGGCGAGGTTATGAACTTCACCTGATATGTAGATGTAATAAATATTCCAAAATGAAAGCTGACGACCTTATCACAATCTTAACGGGGAAGGTTGATATAGCAAAATGATAGTAAACAGCCACGTCACGCAACCTGAGTAAATATGTCAAGTCTTAGGAAGATTGTACTTTAGAACTTTGGTTTTTTAAGAGTTATGAGTTTGAATTAAGATTTAGAATATTGTATCACCGTTCGGGCGCCATCATAAAATTCAAGAAGTCATTCCAGTAAACGCTGAGGGATCAAGGGCACTATTAAATCGTAAACCCAACAACTCAGTCGAACCTAATAAACCCAAAGATGAAACCCCTTAATATGAAGCTCCCTAGTATTGTGATACGATATAATCAGTTTTAAGCGTTTTGATCAATATCTGGAAATGTTAAGCACGACAACATTAATTAAAGTTATGTCTTTAATTTTAAACCATTTTTTTAATACATTTCAAAATGTAACATTTTAGAGCCTTGAGTTTGAAAAGTTGTTAAAATATACCTTTGGGGGTTTGCACTTTTACGAGTTTGGACCCTTCAAATTTAAAAGATATACAAAGTATACCTTGTACTTTGGAAAGTGTACATAATAGACCCATTATAAGTTAACACTTTGAAGAAAAATAGACATTTTCAGCCCATTTTTAGTTATGAGTTTCCGAAGTTACATATATACCTCCGTGCATGGAAATTATTTTCAAACATGTCAAAGTGGCCATGCAAGCTTCTTTTTAACTTTCAATAGACATTATAAGTTATAATAAACTAAAATATGAAGAATTAATGCAACCAGTTTAAAAAAACGATTCGTAAGCAGGAAGCAAAACGGTCAAATTAGGGTTTTAAAACGTAAACGCGCGGGTTTTAAGCTCAAATTCTTTCATGACTTATCAAAGCACTTATTTTAATTTTAGTTAAGCTTATTGGGATAGATTCAAACAATATTTAAGCAAGTTTAGTTTTATAGATTAAGCAAAACATAAAATTAGGGTTTTCAGGTGACGGTTTTGGATCAAACGGAAAATGAGCATGAATTGAGTTATGAAACTTTAACAAGAGTATATTTAGGATCATATAAACATTATAAAAGTGTAGAAGTAGAAGTAGAACATCTAGAACCTTGGAAACGGGTCAAAATCGGGACTTTTAGCTTCGTAGACGCATAATAACGAACCCCCCCCCTGGGCTCTTTTACTTGTTTTCTTTTGCTTCACTTCAGTTCTGGGACTTCTTAAGATATCTTAGAATTCATATTGCGCAAAGGATTGCTGCTATGGTGGGTTATAGAGAAGGAAGTGGAGGATGAATAGAAATGAAAGGTTTATGGTTCTATTTATAGGCGAATGAAGTCTTGGTGACTAAGGGAGCTTTGCAATCTGAGGTTGGACACTTAAACATGCTAGAGCATGAGGTGGGGAGTCTATGTGACGAGTATACATGGTGGAAACTAACTAGAAGGTGTTGGAACACCTATGTGCTTGCCGCGGCTATACAAGAAGAAAAAGAGATCATGTGGCCAATTTTTGTACCATAGAATGTGAGATATTTGTTGTATAAGGTATGTAAGCTGCTTAGGAAGGTGAGGTGCTTGTCATGGAGGTGCTTGTTTGCAAAAAGATTAGTTAAAATGGGTCAAAATGAAAGAAACTAGGTTTCGGGTTCATTAGGGCTTATTTAGGGTTTTCAAGTTTGTAATTCGTGTACATTTGATCAATAATGATGGATTAATGTTTGTAAGGATTGTATTAAAGGAAGTAATACAAGAATTGATAGTGGTTCGGGTTTAAAAATGGGCGAAAACGAGTAAACGGGTCCAAAGTTCCAATAAGGGCACAATTAGGGTTTCTTGGATTCAATTTGCATATAGTTGAAGTAAAATGATGAAATGATGATTGTATATGATTTAGAATGTTGTAAATTAAGTTATTACAACTTATTTGAGTATTGGTTTAGGTTTACAATGGATAAAAACGAAGAAACGGGTCATGGTTTAGTATTTTGCTCGGGTTAGGGTTTCTGACTTTTGTATTAGGGTTTTGAGTGTAAAATGATGTATGAAAGCTTATGAATAGAATAATTAGGATTTACACATTGTATAATGAGTGTAGTAGCTTGTACACAAGTGATGGTGAAGAAATTAGAATGAAAACGGAGGTAAAACGGCTATTTTAGAGATCATGCTTAATCAATTGTACATTGTACTTTGAAAACTTGTACTTGACTTGGAGGGAGTTTATATTTCAAATGAGATGTTATATTACTTGTATATATGCTTTAGTAGCTTGTATATTCACTTTAGATATTAACACTTCATGGAATTTAAGGTTTAGAGGTATACGATAACGGTTTAAAGCCCGTTTTGATATAACGTTGCGAATGGTACATTCTAGGAATAATGTACTTTATAAAAAGAATATGATGATATTGACTTGACATGTTATGATGTTTTCTTGACATATATGAAGACAGGATTGCCATAAATAGGTTGTGTGAGCTCGACTACTTTAGTTATGCAAGTTACATTGCATATTGAGATATTGGTAATGCAAGTAATGTAATAAAACAAAAGATTTCCCCGTATAATTGTGATCATAGTAAAGAATAGTTGTTGAAATTCTGAGTTTGTTATACGAGAAATCGCTGTGCAGAGGTTATGTCGCTACATACCACAGTGTTAGCTCAGCAGTCACAGATTAGAGAGTTACTGTCAGCAGACTGTAGGAGACAGACGGTGATTACAGAGATCAAGTAATGTAATAAAGCAAAAAATTTCCCCGTATAATTGTGATCATAGTAAAATAGATTAATTATGCATTTGATGAAAATTCTTGGGTTGTTATAGGTGGTTTATTGGTATAGAAGTTAGTTTCTTAGGTCTGCTCTTGTTAGTTTTAAGTTTGGTTAGTTCTAGTGTCATTTGCATCATTAGAGGATAATAGCTAAGTAGCCATTTTCAAGCTCAAATATCAGATGGTAAAAATAGTAGTTAGGTCTTAATTTTAAGAGCACAAGTAGTCCTTAGGTTGAGTTACATCTGTTTCAGCTTATTTTATAAAAAGTAGCTTAATTAGTCATCTGCTTTTAAGCTTGAAATTTGCATTTTGTCTTTTCAAATAAAAAAAAACACATGCCATCACGAAGTTATTCAAATAAGCAGTTTTCAATTAGCTTTTTCATTGATCATTTAAATTTCAAAAGTAGTTTTAGAAAGCTTATAGGTCAAGGTTTAACCTGTTATAACCCAAAAAGCCATAAGGTTCCTTTTGTGAGCTTAAAATTAAGCTCAAAGTTGCTCAATCTGCCTGTTTGGTATGTAGTTTAGTTTAAGTGCTTATATTTGATTTTTAGCCTATGGCTTATAGTTTTTGCATAATTTTAGCTTATACTTGCATATTAGTTTAGATTTAAGGTATTGGTAGCTTATTAGGTCCTGTTTTCCAGATTTTTTTTTCCTCCTAGTTTTCATAGCTTAAGTAAATGTATGTTAAAAGCAAAAAATCTCTAAGAGCAATCTGTCTGTTTTGATAAGCTTTTTCCTAGCTTAATTTTGATTTACAAAAAAGTTGTCTTTTTAAAAGTAGCTTATTTTTAGTAGTTTTACAAGTTTTCTTTGAAAAATATTAAAAAATAAAAAAATAGCAAAAAGCTAGGCCATGGATTCGAACCCATGACCTAGCCTTTCACACACACTCGTCCCATATCACATACACTCAAACCATCGCACCAGACTAGGGCTATCTGTTATGATAGCCTAACCCATTTCTTTTAAATACATTTTTATTTTTTATTTTCTATAATAAGTCGTAGCTTATTCCTGGCTTTTTAGAGCTTTTTGTTTCAGCTTCTATCTAGTTAGCATTTTTATAAAATCAAGCATGTTTTTTTACACTTTTAGTAATTTTTCCAGATTTTTAGAGTTAAGTTTACAATTTTTAAATCATTTTTCTTTATTAAAAACTTTAAAAAAGTCATTAAAAATAGAAAAATAATCTAAAAATAAAATTCTTTTTCTGAAAATTGTATTTTATCATTTTCTAGGATTAGAAATTAAATTTATTTTCGTAGGGCTTAGTTTTAGTGTACTTGCTTATTTGTCGCGTTTTCTTAATTCCCGTTATTCGTTTTCGCTTTTAATAGTTAATTGCCTTAATTGCGTGTTTGCTTTTACTTGTTTTCAATTCGTAGAAATAGATAATCAAACCAAAATCTTCGAAACCATTCAAGTCATTGTCCAAATAAAAACGAGGTCTCAATTTTATAATTCTTGGGGTATAAACGACCCGGTAATCACTTACCGGATAACGTACGATATTTTTGTGTGAATTTTCATATTACCTATAACACCCTGTGTTTTCAAGTCATTGACGACGTCGATAAATCTACTATTTATTTTTAGTGTCGTACGCGTTTGCTTAGAAATTCATGTATTAAGAAAAATCGTGTAAGCTAAAAATTACTGTATCAATGGTAAACGGGCATCAAACCAATTAACGTTTACATCAATCAAGTATTAAATAATTATTTTGAAAATAATTATGATCCTTGTTCTATTATTTTTTATCGATACTAAAAGTTATCCGTTTCGCTATGAAATTTCATTAGGCATACCCGGAACCACCAAAACTTTTCTACGCTTCAACAAATACCCACTTTTATACCCAATACATAAAAGTTACAAAAATATATCATATATATCATACATATGCCGAAATTATTGCAACTTATACAAAGATATATAAGAAAAATCTTACAAGTTGGTTTTGTACATCACTTTTGCATTTAACATAGCCATACCTTGTTCCCTTTGACCAATTAGTCTTCCTAAAGACCATGAAGATGTCTTGGACCAACTATTTCAATCTTTTTGACCATCCTATATTATATATACAAGCATACATGAGTTAGATAACACTTACATGCAAAATACTTAGTAAAAAAGATCAAAACTCTTCCCTTTTTGCTCCTTTGAGCTCACGGCAAACAAACATCCCCTTAACTAACCCATACAAAATTTTCTACCACATTTATATACATACCTACATCATATCTAAGATACCTCAAGATGGTTTGAAGCATTGGTTAACCATTTGCAAGTGTTGAAGCAAGAAATCAAGATTAGGGTTTTCATTTGGAAACTAGGGTTTTCTTGGTATAAATCTTGAGTTTAAGACTAAACAAGGGTTTAGCACTTATATGTCATCAACCTACAATCACTCATTAAGGTTATCTAAAGCACTAAACTTTTTCATTTATGTGATATATGAAATATGTGAAGTTTTATGTAGTGAAATCACCATAGGACATGTTTAACTTGTAAACTTGACTTTCTTGTAAATATAGTTTTAATGACTTATACACATGTTGTTATGGAAGTAATATGAAGTGTATAAATGGATACCTCAGTATTTTACAATCTTATATTAAGCAAAAACGAGTGTAATGTCAAATTAGGGTTTTAAAGACACTAGATATGTTCAAGTTAAAAGTATTATAAATAAACATGTTAACCTGTTATGAGCTTTTTAGTCAGATATAAGGACATCTAAAAAAAAGTCATAATGGAAGTAAAATATTCTTGTACACTTATGGTTATGATGTAAAAGTGGTTATGGATGAACTTGTAGTAAAAAGTTACTTATGGAGATTATGGTAAAACAAAATGTGTTTAAGAACTTAACGGACTTGGACCAAGGACTAAAAATGATCTATGGACTATATGATATATAAGATATAGTATATTAAGAGTGTTGGAAAAACATGTGAATTAACTTAGTTAAAAAGAATAAAACAAGTTTAATAAATAAGTATTACGAATAGATACCATAAAGGGATGTTTGGAGTCAATTCCAAACAGGTGGGTATTATGTTTTATAAATATTCTACGACTCATGACGATTCCGAAAAGGTAAGAAACTTGTCAAACGGATAAATAACGAAAAAGTTACGCTAATTACGAGTTATACGTTAATTAAACGAATTTTATAAAATAACTTTTATAAAAACTAAATCAAACAGCAAGTTTGATAATTTTAACTAATAAAACAATTTTTAAGGATTCTAAAATGATAAGAATCGTAATTTTTCAATTAATATCGAATTAGTTATGAATTTCGCGGGTTTTCGGTAATTAAAAGTTTATAAAAATAAATTTATAAACTATGAACAGTAAAAACACTATTCATGACAGAAACTTTATTTTTTTAAACCTTATAAATTGATAGAATTTTCATTAACGAGAACGTGCTCGAAAGAATCGCTAAAAACGGAGCTATAACGAATAAAATACGACGTTTACGGGTTTTTACGATTTTTTTTAAAAAAACCCCTTAAAACTATAAATAATAACTTTTATAAGGTTTGAACATTAAAATACTGTTCATCAGAGGATCAAAAATATGAAAATGTCAAATTATGATAACTCGTCCTAATACGAAAGCGTGGGCATAAGAAACGTCAAAATAATCGGCTTAAAACACAAAAGGTTTATGCTATACTGTACTACAACGGTAATTATAACTATTTTACTTATTAACCACAAATTTTACCCAAACAATTAGTGTGATTGAACTAAAAAGAATAAAATGTGGTTATCAAAGTACTATATTACTAGGGAGTTTCATAATGAGGCCTCTTCGGGGTGGCGTATCGACGAGTTGCTGGATTTTAGATTTTAAGATTCCTATTCTCCTCTACGTTCACTACAAGACCTCTTAATATATGATACCCTAACAATAGAATGATGTAACAACAGTAGACATGTATATGATGTTAGTTAATCAAAGTACATGGTACTTATACGACCTTAAATTAAATAGGTTGCATCTGACGGATTGAGCAGACGCTTTAACTGTGATAATTGTATAACAGAACTCAATTGAAGTTCATAGCCCACATTTTTATGATTTCAATGACTATAACTATGGGGTAGAAAACATGCTTTGATTTATAAATTGGACCAAGTGAAATAATTTATATTGATTACATGTTTGCCTAAGTAGCGATAACCCAAGTTGAGCCCATTATCATGAACTGTCAATTGCATAGATGTAGTTGTTAATTACATTATGTGAGCGCGAATGTTATGAATAGTCCCTATTTGGGAAACGACATCCCCGTTCGGGTGACTAGCTATCACCGGGAACGAACGTATAGCATGTCGAATTTGGGGATGTTTCGGGTTGAACATCTAATCGGGCAGAAATTGCAATATATATTATTGCAAGAAAGATTGTCGAGCTTCAGTGTCATGAGCTTAGGAAAATGTAATCGGGTTTTGTGATGTCTGCATGTGTTGCATTATCACGGGGAAAGTCTTGCGGTCCTGCATATTATGATTTATCAAACCTATGAATTCACCAACATTATTGTTGACGTTTTAAAGCAATGTTTTCAGGAGATCAGTAAGCATAAGGTGCCAAGGATACATTGGTGATTTTGTTTTGGATGTCATGCTACAGATATGGTTTATTATGTTTTGGGAAACTCATGTGTTGTGAACCAGTATCTTTGTAATAATAATAAGGAACAAGTTAAAGCTTCGGGCTATTTGTATCAAATATTTGTTGAAAGGAGTTGCCGGTCTATCTCAATGGTTTGAAAGAATGGAGTCTGTTTTCCACATCAGTAATTGTACAGTTGAGAATCAAGTCAAGTTTGCTACTTGCACTCTCCATTCAGTTGCTTTAACATGGTGGAACACTCATGTCAAGACAGTTGGTCATGATGCCGCTTACGGTATGCCTTGGAAAACACTCATGAAAATGATGACTGACAAATACTGTCCTCGAAATGAAATCAAGAAACTGGAAATGGAGATTTGGGATCTGAAGGTGAAGGGTACTGACTTGACAAGTTATACCCAACGCTTTCAGGAATTGGCTTTGTTGTGCGGGAGGATGTTTCCCGAAGAATCTGATAAAATTGAAAAATATGTCGGTGGTCTTCCCGACATGATTCATGGGAGTGTAGTGGCGTCTAAACCAAAGACAATGCAAGATGCAGTTGAAATCGCAACCGAGCTAATGGATAAGAAAATCCGCACTTTTGCTGAACGCCAGACAGAGAGTAAAAGGAAGTTTGAGGACACCTCAAGGAACACTCAGAACCAACAACAACAACAACAGAACAAGAGGCAGAACACTGGCAGGGCTTATACTGCAGGGACTGGTGAAAAGAAACAATATGGGGGATCTAAACCCCTATGCTCAAAATGCAACTATCACCACGACGGTCCATGTGCTCCCAGATGCCACAAGTGCAATAAAGTCGGCCATCTGGCCCGTGACTGCAGGAGCACTACAACCGCCAACAATGCTAACAATCAGAGGGGCACTGGGTCGGGTCAGAAGCCTACTTGCTATGAGTGTGGAGTTCAGGGACATTTTAAGAGGGAATGTCCAAAGCTAAAGAACAACAACAACCGTGGTAACCAAGTTGGAGGTGGCAATGCTCCAGCCAAAGTGTATGCGGTAGGGCATGCGGGGACAAACCCAGACTCCAACGTCATGACGGGTACGTTCCTTCTAAACAACCGCTATGCTTCTATCTTATTCGATACTGGTGCCGATAGGAGTTTTGTGTCTACTGCATTTAGCTCCCAAATTGATATCACACCAACTGCATTAGATCACTATTATGACGTTGAACTAGCTGACGGGAGAATAATTGGGTTGAACACTATCATTAGGGGTTGTACATTAAACTTCTTGAACCACCCATTAAACATAGACTTAATGCCCGTAGAACTCGGTAGTTTTGACGCTATAATTGGTATGAATTGGTTAGCGAAGTACCAAGCGATCATTGTATGTGCCGAGAAGATCGTTCATATTCCGTGGGGAAATGAAACTCTAATCGTTCACGGTGACGGAAGCAACCGGGGAAACGAGGCTCGTCTGCACAATATCTCGTACACCACAACACAAGAATACATGCCAAAAGGATGTCCAGTCTTTTTGGAAAATGTTACTACAAAGGAGACAGAAGACAAGTCGGAGAAGAAGCGACTTAAGGACGTATCGATAGTTCAAGATTTTCCTGATGTATTCCTTGAGGACTTGCCGGGTCTTCCTCTGACTCGAAAAGTGGAATTTCAAATCGATCTGATACCTGGTGCTGCACCTGTAGCACAAACACCTTATCGATTGGTGCCTTCCGAAATCAAAGAGTTGTCGGAGCAACTGAAAGAACTATCCGACAAGGGCTTTATAAGACCCAGTTCCTCACCTTGGGGAGCTTCGGTCTTGTTTGTCAAAAAGAAGGATGGATCATTTCGAATGTGCATCGACTATCAGGAACTGAACAAGCTGACAGTGAAGAATCGTTATCCACTCCTAAGGATTGACAATTTATTTGATCAACTACAAGGATACATTGTTTATTCTAAGATAGACTTGCGATCAGGTTATCACCAGCTTTGAGTACGAGAAGAGGATATTCCAAAAACGGCATTCCGAAATCAGTATGGTCATTACTAGTTCCAAGTAATGCCATTTGGCTTGAAAAATGCACCAGCGGTATTTATGGATCTCATGAACCGCGTATGCAAGCCATTTTTGGATAAATTTGTGATTGTATTTATTGATGATATCCTTATCTACTCCAAGAACAAGAAAGAGCATGAAGAACATCTTAAGGCAGTTCTGGAATTGCTTAAGAAAGAGAAGTTGTATGCTAAGTTCTCTAAATGTGAATTTTAGATTCCTAAGGTACAATTTCTCGGCCACATGATTGATAGTTAAGGCATTCATGTAGACCCCGCCAAAATCGAATCCATAAAGGACTGGGAATCTCCTAAGACGCCAACGAAGATTCTCCAATTCTTAGGTCTCGCTGGGTATTACCGAAGATTCATTGAAGGATTTTCAAAGATTGCCAAGTCGATGACCAAAGTTACTCAGAAAGGAGTTAAGTTTGATTGGGGTGACAAACAAGAAGCCGCTTTCCAATTATTAAAGCAGAAGTTGTGTAGTGCGCCAATTCTGGCTTTACCTGAGGGAAGCGAAGATTTTGTAGTCTATTGCGACGCGTCGCACAAGGGATTGGGTGTTGTATTAATGCAAAGAGAGAAAGTACTTTCTTATGCATCACGCCAATTAAAAATTCATGAGAAGAACTATACAACTCATGATTTAGAACTTGGATCGGTAGTGTTTTCTCTGAAACTCTAGAGACACTATTTGTACGGAACCACGTGTATGGTGTTCACGGATCACAAAAGTCTACAACACATTCTTAATCAAAAGGAGCTGAATATGAGGCAACATCGTTGGTTAGAACTACTCAGTGATTATGACTGTGAGATCCGTTATCACTCGGGAAAGCAAATGTTGTTGCTGATGCCTTAAGCAGGAAGGAGCGGAGTAAACCATTAAGAGTTCGAGCCTTAGTGATGACTATTGGCTTGGATCTTCCTAAACAAATCCTGAATGCTCAGATTGAAGCACGAAAACCAGAGAACATCAAGAACGAAGATGTTAGAGGCATGTTGGTTGAAAAATCAAAGGATCCAGAGAAATTTAGAATGGAAAAGTTGGAACCTCGTGCGGATGGAACTCTATGCTTCAATGACAGGAGTTAGTTCAGGTTATGGTGACTTGAGAACTGTGATCATGCACGAGTCCCACAAGTCAAAATACCGTATTCATCCGGCATCTGACAAAATGTATCAGGATATGAAGAAGCTATATTGGTGGCCCAATATGAAGGCCACCATCGCCACCTATGTTAGCAAATGTCTGACGTGTGCTAAAGTCAAGGCCGAACACAAAAGGCCATCAAGATTATTGGTACAACCCGATATACCTTAATAGAAGTGGGACAACATCACTATGGATTTTGTCACGAAGCTTCCTAATTCGTCACAAGGCTACGACACCATTTGGGTGATTGTCGACCGACTTACTAAGTCTGCAATCTTTGTACCCATGAGGGAAACTGATCCCATAGAGAAACTTGCAAGAATGTACCTAAAGGAGGTTGTCACGAGGCATGGAATACCTCTCTTGATTATTTGTGATCGTGACCCTAGGTTTGCATCACACTTCTAAAGGTCACTTCAGAATGATTTGGGTACTAGCCTAGATATGAGTATTACGTACCATCTATAAATCGACGAGCAAAGCAAGAGGACTATTCAAACTCTCGAGGATATGCTATGTGATTGTGCGATCGACTTTAGAAAGGGTTGGGTTAACCATTTGCCATTAGTCTAGTTTTCATATAACAATAGCTATCATACTAGCATCAAGGCTGTACCATTTGAAGCACTTTACGGTTGAAAGTGTTGTTTACCTGTGTGTTGGGCCGAGGTTGGACAAGTGCAACTCACTGGTCTGGACTTAGTTCAAGAAACAACAGAGAAGATCATCCAGATCAAGCAAAGGATGCAAGTCGCCCATGATAGGCAATAGAGTTACGCCAATTTAAAGCGTAAGCCGATGGAATTCTAAGTTGGGGATAAAGTTATGCTTAAAGTTTCTCCTTGGAAAGGGGTCGTGCGTTTTGGCAAACGAGCGAAGTTAAACCCTAGGTACGTTAGACCGTTCAAGGTGTTGGAAAAGGTTGGATCCATTGCATACATGCTTGAGCTTCCTGAAGAGCTGAGCAGGGTTCACAATAAGTTTCATGTATCCAACCTGAAAAAGTGTTATGCCTACGAACCATTAGTCGTTTCGTTGGATGGACTTCATTTTGATGACAAGCTTCAATTCGTCAAGGAACCGGTCGAAATCATGGATCATGAAGTCAAATAATTGAGACGAATCCGTGTCCCAATTTTCAAGGTTCGATGGAACTCCAGGAGAGGTCTTAAGTTCACATGGGAACGTGAAGACCAGTTCAGGGAGAAATATCCACACCTCTTCACAAAGATCGCACCGTCGTCAAGTGTCGCGTCTTAAGCCTTGAGGGCAAGGCTCACTTAATGGTGGAATACTATAACACCCCGTGGTTTAGGGTCATTTACGATGTTAATAACTTCACTATGTATTTTTAGTATTGTACGTGTTTGCTTTTAAATCGTAATAATTAAGTTAAATCGCGTAAGCTAAAAATTATCTTTCAATGTAAACAGGCATCAAACAATTAAATGTTTACATCAAGCAAGTGTTAAGTAATTATTTTAAGGATAATTATTAACTTTGTTCATTTTATTTTTATTGGTTACGTAAAGTGTTTACGTTCGTAATAAAATACGTTTAGGCATACCCGGAACCACCAAAACTTTTCTACGCTTCAACAAATACCCATGTTTATACCCAATACCTAAAGTTTTATTAAACTTTACCCATGATTAATATTGTTAGTCACATGGTACATAAAATAAACAAGTTAGAAACTACACATTTCAAGTATTACATTTATACTTACCTTTACATATTAAACTACCACTTGTAACTTAAAATTCTTACTAGATATTTTGTTAAGACCAAAGACCACCTAGAAACTCCCCCCTCCACATCCTATAGCTACAACAACATTTTTGGGGACAATGAGTCCACAACTTTGCAACTTGTATATGTACATTCATCAACTCATTAAACTTTATGTTTCTTTGACCACTATTACCTTAAAACCCTCATCTTGCCTTATGACCCCTCAATAGTGAACTTGACTAGTCTTAAGACTATATAATACATTCACTAGTATAGAACACACATACATACTCCATTTCCTTAGTGAAAAACTCAAAAATACTCCCTTTGTCACCCTTATAGGCCACGACCAACAATCACCAACACAAACCAACCATACAAAATTTATTTACAATATTTACACACATTCCTACATGATATCTAAGATGACCTAAGGTGTTTAGAAGGCTTGGTTAAGCATTTGCAAGGATTAAAGCAAGGAAAAGGAAAGCTAGATTTTTTTTTGGAAAACTAGGGTTTTCAAGTTGTGCATGCTTTGGTTTATCATCTAAACTAGGGTTTAGATATTGTGGTTCATCATATTAAGGTCATCTAAAACTCTTAATATCTTTACATTTATGATTTTATGTATATATAAGTTCTATGTAGCAAATCACCATTTAGGATGCTTATGAACATGTAAAATGGATTTTTACTTGTGATTATGGTTTTATATACTTGTACATGTGATATATTGATGTTAATACATGTTGTGATGAAATAATAAGTATTGTTCAAATGTTGGTTAAATTATATAAAGTGTATGTAAGTTAATGGTTAAAAAGTTACTTATTATAAATTATAAGAAAAAGTGTTGTAAAGGACTTGATACCATGGACATTCTTAGACAAAATGGACTAGAGGACTCTATAATATATAAGACATATGATGTAAATGGTTGTGAAGGACTTGTGGTATTTTGTTAAGTTGAAAACTATATAAAACAAGTTGTATTAATAAATGTACATAAACGGATTTATAAAAGAATTCCAAAAAGGTAAGAAACTCGAAAAACTGATTTATAACGAAGAAGATATGTAGTTTACAAGTTATACGTTAATACACGGATTTATAAAAGAAATTTTATAAAAACAAGTTACAAAATACTACTGATATATAAGGTTGATTGTTTTTCTCAGATCACACATATTTTTAGGATTTCAAAACAATAAGAATCGTAATTTTTCAATCAATAACGAAGAAGTTATGAATTTCACAAGTTTATGATAATAAATACTTTTATAAAAATCACTATTCATATCAGACATAAACATTTTGAAAACATCATTAATATGATAGAACTTTTAATAACGAAGACATGCTCGAAAGAATCACTAAAAACAGAGTTAAAATGAATAAAATTCGACATTTACGGGTTTTACGATAACTAAATTTATAAAAATAAATTTATAAACTGTTACGAACAGTAAAAACCACTGTTCATCAGGGGACTCAAATATTGAAAATGTAATATTTTGATAACTCGACTTAATACGAAAGCGTGGGCATAAGAAACGTAAGAAACGGGCTTAAAACGATAAAGTTATGTCATTTTTACTAATGAAATATTTATAAACGTTTTAACTTTATAAATACGATTTAGCAAACACAATTAGATGGTGATGTAGCTATATAGAATTATATGTGGTAGTAGTTGTTCAAAGTGATTAGTACTTATACGACCTATACTTGATTAGGTTGCATTCGGTCATTATCGTGACGCATTATCTGTTGTGATATACATTGTTGATTGTTCAATTCACTCAAGGTGAGTTCATAGCCCCACATTTTACATTTTAGTGATTTACAAGTTTTGGGGTGAGAAACATATGCATGTTTTACAATTGGACGCAAGTGGACATTTTACATTACGATTACGTGTTTGCCTAAGTAGAGATAACCCATCTGAGCCTATTATCATGAACTGTCAATTACTGTTGTGAGCTCGAATGTTATAAATAGATCTATTTGGGATTGACATCCCCGTTCGGGTGAGTCATGCTCATTGTGCTGGTTTGTCGGACAACGAACATATACCATGTCAGACATAGGATGTTGCGGGTTAGAACATCATCACGAGCAACGTTGGCAATTTATATTGCAATTCATACATGTCGAGCTTCAGTGTCATGAGCTTAGGGAAACGTAATTACATTTTATAATGTTTTCATATGTTGCATTATCATGGGGAAATCTTGCGGTCCTACATTATACATTTTATAAACCTATGAATTCACTCAACAATATGTTGACGTTTTAAGCAATATTTTTCAGTGGATCAATAAGGCACGAGGTGCAAGGGATACATTGGTGGGTTTTGATTTAGATGTCATGCATTAAAGATTTTGCCACATTACATTTTGTATATCTGTTATGGGCTAGAAATCTTTGTATTTTGAACAAGTGAACAAGTGAAGCTTCGGGCTTTTGTAACAAACAATTTTTTAAATCCAATGTATCAAATTTAAACGGCTTTTAATGGTCGTTCTTATATATATTTTGTGTTATTGATCTATAGAGTACCACCCCCAACCCATATTCCGCTACGACCCAATTTGGGGGTGTTACAGCGGCGCACAAAGTTATTTGTGCGACATACTTGGTGATTAAATGCAATCTTCATTTAATTGTTGGACTAGTTTGGAAGTGCGGCGCATAAATGGTAAGTGCAGCGTACTTTGGGTCTTTTTCAGCTTTAGTCCTTTTTTTCTTCTATCTTGCTTTTTGATATGCATAAACACTTGAACTTTGTTTCTTTTGAGCTCGGGATTACTTCAAGCAAACCTGCACATATTTTATGCTATTAAGTATCAAAAGTTCACAAGAAATGATAAAATACATATAAATAACGCTGCTAAAAACATGTATAATTTAGGAGTAATCAGGCACCCCAACAACAAACGAAGTTCCTTATTCCCTGGTATGTCTAAAACCAAAAAGTCAACAAAATAAGCTTGATACCCAATTTGGATCCTTACATTTCTAACTTCCCCCATGGCCTTAGCCTAAATGTTATCCGCCATGGTGAGATTGGAGTTACAGGGCTTAGGATCGCTTAGACCAAGGTTCTTGAAAAGGCTATAGGGCAATACACTTACACTTGCCTCGTATCCGCTAGAGCACCCATCTCAACCGTACCATTGACCCTAACCAGTAGCACAAAATTGCCTGGGTCACACATTTTCTTTGGTAACCCATGCTCAACAATTTTCATCTTCTCTTCTTTACTAAACTCATCACTACTAAACCTAGCACGACCCATCATGACTTCATCCAGCTTCTTCCTATAAGTCATATAGTTTTCCAACACCTCCAAGATAGGCTTGGACTCTTCCAACTCTTTAAACTTTTGATCCAACGCTTCATTGACCTTATCTTTTTGATTTTGGGATAGTAGGTGGTAAATGGGTGGTGGTGGTGGTGGTGGTGCAATGGAGGATATTTGAGGGATTTCTTTTATTTTGAGTTATGGTGGAGGAGTAAGTTTGTTAATGTTATAGCCCTTGTTGCGGCTAGCCTTCCTTATTTTGACTAGCTCTCCATTAGAACTACCTATTTCTTCTACTTTTTCAACCAAACCTTCCAACATAGCATCAAATTCCTTCTCTTTTTCAAGCATAGTGAGATTGATACATATCTCACCGATACCATGATCCACCTTGCTTTTTGAAGTAAACCAAAAATTCTCTACCAAAAATCACCGAAGGCTCTCCTTTATTTGCATACCCAATCACGACAAAATCAACTAGAAATGTAAACCCATAAATTTCCACATGTACTTCTTTCACCATCTTCCTTCTATATTTCCCATAGTCTACTCGAGTTAAACCTCTCTTCCGTAATGTAATTGAATGAATCCGCCATGTCTAGCTCTGCATCCCACGCGCCTTGGCCATCCACATCACAAGGTAAAGAGAACCTTGTGAATGGATTACTATAGGTACAAAGAGGTGCCTTAGTAAACACAACAATCTTATGCTCCCCTTCTTTGATCATAATACTTTTGTGTTCCAATGCCTCGAACAATTCCAACTCTTCCTTACTCTTTCCAACTGTCAGTTTCCTAGCTTCCAAGGAATCCCCATCATCCAAGTATTCCTCCAGATCATTCTTCCATAGTGTAATTGAGTGAATCAACCATGTCTAGCTCTGCATCCCACACGCCTTGGCCATCCACATCATAAGGTAAAGAGAAACTTGTGAATGGCTTACTATAGGTACGAGGAGGTGCCTTAGTAAACACAACAATCTTATGCTTCCCCTCTTTGATCATAATACTTTTGTGTTCCAATGCCTCGAACAATTCCAACTCTTCCTTACTCTTTCCAACCGTGAGTTTCCTAGCTTCCAAGGAATCCCCATCATCCAAGTATTCCTCCAGATCATTCAAGTATTTTGAAACCAAACTTAGAGTATCCATTCCTTAAGCACAATTTAAACTATAAAACAAACATGGAATCACAAACCAAATCATTAGCTTTCGGGTTAGTTATAATCAATAAACCACTTGGACATACTTTGGCTGAGATAAATAAGCATTTAAAACACTTCTAGAACTGAACCATGGCTTGCAAACAACCAAATAACTCAAAATCACAAACTACTCATCACAGAAGTGACGAGCCGGCCGGCTCGGCTACTCAGCCAGTCGGCTGGCTGCTCGTCGACCCCCAATTTTTTTATAAAATCCTTATTTCTCAAAAGAGTTTTGACAAAATTTTTATTTTATTATAAAAAAACTATTTTATTCAAGTAACCAAACTCATAAGATATATTCAAAAACTTTTATACTTTAATTTAAACCATTTCACTTATTGAAATAAAATGAACACAAATAAAACACTTAAGCACATTGCAATCTAACACATAAACAAGGAACATTATTTAAACAAACACATCCTACCTCAAAACAATCATATGAAACAAACAATACTAGCACGAATTGAAAACAAGCAAATTAAAACACAACTTTTATTAATCAAAACTTGCATAAATATTCCTAGAAACAAGATTAAAAACAAGTAGGCAAACACTTAATCGATAAATAGATTAAAATGATTTTTTTAACAGAACCACCCAGCCGCATGACTAGGCTTTTCAGCCACCCGACTGGCTTGGGTTTCACCTACGTCGAGACACGAGCTGGCCGGCTGGCTAACGAGCCGTCCGGCTGCCTGCATTTGCAACTTCACAATTGTTTTAAAAACATGAATTTTTGACAAAATCATCTCCGCTACCCATTTGTAATGATTAAAACATGAAAAGAACACAAGTCCCCGGCAGCGGCGCTAAAAACTTGATGCTTGGTAGCGGGTGCAAGTTTTACATTTATAATCACGACTAATTAAACTACAAAAAATGCATACGAGCAAGTATACTCATTCATTCATAGTAAAGTTAGGTAAGTCGAGTTCATTCCATGAGACTTGGTAATAATCATTACATAATAACGGAATAAGCAAATAGGTTGTCACGATCCCTATCACTTCTAAACAAAAAAACATTTCATTTTCAATTCATTCATGGCAAAAAGAATACTTGTCTAAAAGTATATTTCATTGATATGAGAGTTGATTTGTTGGTTGGTTAAAATTGATGTATGTCTCACAAAAATCAATTGTTTATACTATGATTCGATCCATGGTGAATGTTTACAAATTTCATGTATATTTAAATCGATTGTGATCCCACTTTCTAACCATTTTTTAGTCCAATTGCTATTGAAAAACCATGATTTCGTCAAGTGATTCCAACGGCCTTTCGCCTCTTACTCGAGTTTAAGATCAAAACATGCCTTTTCAAATATGTTAATTGACAGATGTCAAGCATCAAAAATTTATTACTCATAGTGCACTAATTTTAGTGAATGAAAACATACCGAAAATCCTTTCGGCCTATAAATCCGTTTAGGTTCCAATCAACTATTAATAAAGAGTTTATTCTTCAAACAACCACAGTCAAATCATAGATTAATGCATAACAATCTTATTTAACATTCACAAAATCAATTCAATATCATTTTTGCACAAGTATAACAAGACTACTCATCATTCATTTCAATAACCTCAAAACTCAATTCAAACATATTGTTCATTATGTAAATGTAAGTAAACTTCTGCAAATAAAATTAAGGATTATACCTAGAATAATGATTACACAAGAGAACTTAGACTTGGATTTAGAGCAATACCAATTCCAAATCACCAACTAGTGATCAAGACCTATACCCACATTCTTGCCTCACTCCTAGAATTCTCAGAGTTATTCTAGCCTTTTGGGAGAGTAATTAGGGTTTCTTAACCTTTTCGAGGGTTAGAAAAGTATCTGTTTAGCTAAGACCCCATAGTATGATTATATAGGCTAGGTACATGCTTTAAGAGCAAGAAAATCAAGTTCTGGTGTTAATGGAGAGAAATGATTGAACTTAGAGCTTAATGGTTCATTAATTCTTCCATAATTGGCACTTTTTTAATTGAAAAACATGGCCAGCCGGGTGGCTAGAGCTTGAGCTGGGTGGCTCATTGGCTTCTACCAGCTTGGGCAGCTCCTCACCAGCCTGGGCAGTTGGGGCTTTGCTCCAAAACATAAAGTAGTGTTTTCTTTGTCATTTCTTTCCCATTTTCTTCCCTTTTGGTTGGGTTGGCCCATATAACTTGTAAATGGATTAAACACTTGTATTTAGGCTATAATGGGCTTTCAAACTCCTTATCAAAGCTTATCTTGTCGGGAAATCTTCAAAAGTTATTTTCTTCATGGTTTTTTTCTCATTTTCTCGTCTTGGCTAACTACAAACATGTAGACTTCACTTTGCATAATATGAGTAATAAAAGTTCTTTATTTAGCCAAGTATCTTATATAAAAGCATAAATACGCTCCCAAAAACATATTCTATTTGAACGTTATCAATGTTAGTCAGCCAGACCGGTTCATTGATCCTGACCATCCAAAAAAGGTCTACCATCTCAGGAAAGCCCTTTATGGATTGAAGCAAGCTCCAAGAGCCTGGTATGATGAACTCTAGACATTTCTGATATCCAAAGGTTTCACTAAAGGTACTATAGACCCTACTATATTCACGATAAGATTCAGGAAGGACATTCTACTTGTGCAAATTTACATCGATGACATAATTTTTGGGGAGATTGCATATATATCCCTCCAAAAACTCAAAATTGCATATATATATCCAACTCAAACTTATAATTGCATATATACCCTCCTAAAAGTTTAAAAATTGCATATATATCCAACTTAAACTTAAAATTTCATATATATCATTCTGAAACCTTAAATATGTTATATATATACAAATAACTATTTAATATAAATTTACAACTCTAAAATACATGATAATTATAATTATAATTTTTTTAAATTACTTTTTCTTTACTTACAAACTTGTTAGTATTAATATATACTTTCATTGTAAAAATACTTTATTTTATTCTGCATATATAACAATCATGATATATATTGATGAGTTTATTTTATGCATTCGTATTTTATATTATATAAGTTGATTTTTTGTGAATTTAAAATATCGTCTTAATGTATTATTTTTTTGTCAACATGTTCATTTTGAACCTTGAGACATCGTACCTTTGAAACAAATGTTACTTTTGTTATTTATATAATTATCAAGCACAAGTTCTAGAATCAATAAATCACCGGCACAATCATAATCAAAGGAATCAAACATAAAATACGTATGCTATATATAGGCTCAAAATCCTCACATATTTACTAGAATGGTTATAAATGCGCAAGTAATGTCATCGATCTCGAGTCGGATCTGCTTTATCAATCGGGACACATCTCTGATTTCAAAACTTTATTAATTTCCTAAGTTTTATTCTAATATATTAACCTAAGTGGCAAAAAATTTAAAAACAAGAATAGATTTTTAGATTACCGAGGGCGGACAAAAGTTACAAATTAATAATGAGTATGATTTTTCAATTTATTTCCCCCCCACACTTAAGTTGAGCATTATGCGTAATTAGAAAATAACTTAAAAGTAGAATAATGGGGAAAATAAATATAAAAGAAACAAAACTTTCCGGGGCTCATAAGTACTTGATTGAATTCTGGAAGATATGGCACGAAACAGAATGCCAAGCATGTGTATTCTACCACATGTAATATACTGATCCAAATATATCACACCCCAAGTGATAAGATGCCAACCACCAATCCAAGCTCCACCTGTTTTATTTAATCTGCAAAATAAACTAAACTACAAAAAACCCGTAAAATATAAAGCGCACTTTCGTAGACACCACGATTTCATTTAGTGTATGCAACAAGCCTTTAAACCCCTCGGTGGCCCGAGTGGACGAATTATAGTCTCGTGAGGGTTTCCAGCGAACACACCTACAAAGTTCAAAACATTTTTTTTCATATATATATTTTTAAAATTTTTATTATACATAATTTACTAAAAACAAGCACGCATAAAATCTTTTTGGACTTTTAGTTTTTTTTATATATATGAGTTTTGGCTTAAAAACAAATACATATTAAACACATAATAATTATTTAAGGTACGAAAACTTATTACAAAGAAAATATTAAAACAAATATTTTTGGGTTTTTTTAATTTTTAGACACAAATCTAACATACAATAATTTACAAAATTACTATTATTATTATTTTAATTTTTTAAATTTTTTTATTTTTAAATTATTATTTATATTTTATTTTTATTATTTTTTTTCTTCTTCAGACCAGAAGTGCGTCGCACTTAAAAGAAAGTGCGGCGTACTTTGAATCTAAATTTTTTTTATTATTATTTTGAAATTTAAACTGGGCTCGCGACAAAAATGGTACAGAAGTACGCCGCACAATAATGTATGTGCGGCGGTTTTATTATGACAGAAAATAATTTTTTTTATATATATTTTTTGTTATTACACTTTATTAGTTAAGAACACATATATAAACAGATACAATCACAAACAAATAGATTAAAAAGAAACAAAAAAAATCTTTTTATATATTTTTATAGTTTTTAACCTTTTATTTTTATTTTAAATATGACGATACTTATAAATACGCAAGCAAGCAAAAAATACATATAGGGCATAACACATAAACAAACACACAGACAAGAACATTAAAAAAATAAAACTCTTTTTAGACTTTTATGATTTTTAACATTTTTACATAATCATGCAAACAAACATACATAATGAAGCAAACTAAGATGCATAAACAAACAAAAACATTTAACAAGTTTTCACTAAAAAATGCATATGATTTATTTTTATACAAAAACAGAATTTTTTTATTATGCAGGAGCAAAGTGCGGCGCACAATGTTGTTGTGCAGCGTACTTACTACAATATTTTTCAAAATTTTACTTTTTATTTTATTTTTCACATATTCAATGCAAGAAAATATAAACAAACTAATAAACCAACAAAAACACATGTTTTATTATATAAACAGGAACATGTCAGAAGACAAAATAAGCAAAAACAATTTAGAAATAACAAATCTTTTTGGTTTTTTTTTCTCGACTGACAAACTAAATATTAACAAAATTACAAGGCGTATAATCAGATAAAATGGAATTTCAAATGATCACATACCTGAGACTAGCAATTTGGGGGTTTTGTTTGGGTTTTGGTTTTAAATCAGATTATGTTTGTGAAAATTTACAGAAAGTGCGACGTACTTTCTAGGTTTTCAGGAAAACTGGCGGACAAATTGTATGTGCGGCGTACTTCCTGGAGAAAAGTGATTTTTGGGTTTTGTTTTCCAGAAAATGGTACGACGAGTTTATAAAGTTGTATTTGTAAAACAATACGGCGATTTTGGTGTGAAACCGGCGTACTTGGGGTATAAACCTGCAAAATAAGAAACGGGAACAGGGGAAGTGCGACGCACAAGGTTAATTGTGCGTCTTACTTTCTGTAATAGCCGACATATTTTGAGATTTTAAAGAGATTTAAACACACGAAGCATGCACAAGACTAGCAAACAATCTGCAAACAACTAAACAAATCACCGGCAATGACGCCAAAAACCTGATGTGTGTTTTTACAAGCTTTGAATTTATAATAATTAGAAATACCAATTTTAACTAAAAATACAACATTCGGGCAAGTATACCCTATTCGAGTGTAATATAGTATTAGGTAAGTCCAGGTCGTTCCACGGGATTTGTGGAAATTCACAAATTTTTTATCAAGTAACAAAGCTAAATGATTGTCACGGGTCAAATAGCTAAACGTGTGTATCAAGCAGGCAAGAAACAAGACATGGTCCACATAACATAATATATAGAGATAGAGTAACACTTTATATAAACAAAGCATACAAGTAATATATGATGGGTAATCATAATAACAAGCATATCTACCAATGATAACATAGAATCTTTGCGGCCTATATACTACATCATCACTAGCTCGTTAAAAATGGTTTATATCAAATATGCATACATATGAATTTCTCCCAACCCGGTCGATCAACATAAGGAAGGGTCTTAAAGATTATTCTACTTAGGTTGTTTATCAATTTACCACACCATTCTCACAAGCATGATATTGATTCATATGGCCAACATGATTCAAAATATATCAAGGCAATTAATCCTTTCGGCCTATTTCAATTGCAAGATATATCAAGAGATAAACAATGATCCAAGTAAGATAACATCGAATTCATAAACATGTATATTCATAAATCATAGCAAAATCATCCAAATATTATTCATGTTTCACATATGAGAGCAAAGTAACAATACCAATATTTCGACTAACATAACCACCAATCCCAAAACTAACAATTCCATGATCAACCAACAACCAAATGCTACTGAGATAACCGGAAATATGTCACCTAACTTCTGGAAATTCAACAACGTATCACCAAATGGAGTGTTTGGTAACAAGGTTTATGGTGATGATCTTAAGAGAATTTGGTGTGAATCCTCTAAGAATCAAGGTGATAAGTGTTAAGCTTATGGAAATGGATGATATGTAGGCTAGATATGGTGTTAGAATTCTGGAAATTCATGGCTATGGTGGTGGTTTGTGGTGGTAGTATGGTGGTGAAATGGTGGTAAGTGGTGGATTAAAGGGGTGTTTGGATCATTGGATCCAAGGATCCTCACCACTCCTTCCTCCTCTCCAAAGGCTTTAGAGATTGTGTGTGTAAGATGTATGAAGATTGTATGAGAGATATATGAAATGGAAGAGCCAAGGAGGGTATTTATAGGCTTTTCGAGGGCCAAAGTGCGTCGTACACACTTATTTGTGCGCCTCACTTAGTGAGTTAATGCACTTAGCATTTAATTGCATTTAATTTTCTCTACCGCCTTAAAAGTGCGCCGCACTTTGGGTAAAACCGCCGTACTTTAGGAGTTTAAAGGATTTTTCAGTTCTGGTGAAAAAGTACGCCGCACTTTCTGCAAGTGCGGCGTACTTTTTTTGTTTTTAGCAGTTTGCCTTTTATATGGTTGTAGATAATTGAATTCTGCTCGCGTGGCCGCTTGAACCAACTAAAATAGAGTTCGTATGACCGAGTGATGACCAAAACAGTGAACAGGTGTCGGGAAGCATTCAACTTGAGTTTACTTCATCGTTAAAGCTTCAAATCTTCATGTATTCTTCCTTTTTCTTCCACGACACGTTCCAATAACCTACAACGACAAATATATTCTATTCTATACAAAAAGTTCTTATATTTAACCAATTTATATATATATAATTATTGATAACGCATATAAAAACATGTATAATTTGAGCATTATCAAAGCTTCAGAATGCGTACCTTTTAGCTAATCTTCATAAAGTACTCCATAATTACTGCATATCTCAAATATAAATGATTAAATACCAATTCATGCAATAATTATATAAAATAGGTAAGAAACATGAATAAATGATGCTATAAAAGTGACGTTATTTGATGTCATCAAGATGTTTGACTCTACAAAACTGGAGGTTCTGGAAAATAAATCTGCTTGATAGATATCATCAAACATTGACTTGTAAATATTTAAAAAAAAAAATATATATAAAACCTATAAAAACCAAATACAAAAATATAAAATCTCAAAAAGAAAATATAAAATCAAAAAATCAAAAATTTCCAAAATGAATCTTCTCGACATGCCTCTTGGAATCGATAACATTTACGTATCTAGAAATGTCAATTAACATTGACACGGGTGTGTAAATGAAGTTCGAGCAAGAGTTCAAATGCTTTCAAAACATGTCATTTCTATTTTTTCTTTATGACTTGTAATCGCTCTCAGATTGCAACTCGGACCCCAATGACAAAGGAGAGTGTACGCATAAGTGCACTTATCCTTAGAGTTAGAAGAGAAGTCTTCTAACATATGGTTTTCAAAACGTTGAACACAATTTTTCAAGAATGACTTTCATGACAACTTTTCACAAAAAGTGATTTTACAATTGTAGCATCTTTCAAAATTGTGTGTTCAACACTCCCTTCCTCATGAAGCTTTCAAAGACGATCATTTCTTTCAAGTGGATTAATTTTTGAGGGGTTGCTTTTCGAAAAACAAAGTTTTAATGTTTTTGGATACATCATTTCACGACAATTTTTATGTATTCAAAACATTATAAAATGTCTCTTATTAACAAATAAATGGTAATAATGACATAACTTCTTTCGAATGTTTATTATAAGATGATCTAGTGTCTGAGCACAATTTTTCAAGAATTCTTCAATGACATTTTATAATCTTTCAAAATTGTGCGCTTAACACTGCCTCAACCTTAATTTTATATGTTTTTTACAAATTGGTATCAATTTTTGTGGTGTCAAACATATGTAAAATTAAGGGGGAGAAAGAAGAATAAGTTTCATACTTGCATTATAAGTGGTATTATTTTTCTCCCCATGGATTTTTCATGACAAATTTTAATCAATTGGTATTTAAAACACTAAGAGATAAAGAATTTTAAATAAGGGGAGAAATGTGATTAAAATATGATTTAGAAAAATAATCAGTGATCTATAGACTCAAAGTGCTTTTCACTCTTACTCACATGTGCGAAACACTTTCGAATATCGATGCACATGTGAAGAGGGAGTTTTTCAAAAGATGAAACTTTTAAAGTGTTAAACGTTTTGATTTATATAAAACACTTTGAATGATTTTCAAATGGTTTTATGGTGACGATCAAATACCCAACAACCTATTAATTCATGACGATTCTAAAGTCATAAGGTGGTTAGGTTAGGTGTTAGTCCTGTGATCCAACCAGAACCAGAGGGATCTACCCAAGGACACTCTATAGTTAGTAATAGCAGTCCTTAGGTATGATTTGGAGAAGAATGAGAAAAAGGGAATAATGTTGACTAAGGCATGAGCTAACACTGGAATAATCATAACAAGGTGTTAGTAATGACGTCTTGGTAAACATTGAGGGGGTTGAAGAATGAACAAGAAATGTAAGGATAAAGGGTGAAAAAGAAAAAAAGCCTTCCATACAACTTAAGGCAGAAACCGGGTCAATACATATGCTATCAGCCTTCATAAAGATAAATTCTGGTATTGAAGAAAGACATCATGGACCCAGTGATGCACTACATAACCCTTCCCAGCCATTCAAGGTTCTCTCAAAATATTCTTGTCTCATTTGTCATGAAGATCAACACGACTTCTATTAACTTTCTCACTCCGAGTTAGTTGATATTGAAAAGGTGGCAGTCTGCTCTAGCCTCCGATCACTAAAACCAAAACGCACAAATCGAGTCTAGAGCCAAAGAGATCAATCTATAAATCCTAATAGGACTGGTATGTGCTTAATTACACATACCTTTTACCTTTAAAAACGAGCTAAAATAACCAAAAACGGACTCAAAATGCC
>BQNB010016293.1:0-5000 GCA_026074375.1 Tanacetum coccineum
GTGCGCTATCACTTTATCAGAGAGGTCTTGGAAGCAAAGACAGTTGAAGTTCTGAAGGTGGGTACTGAACACAATGCTGTGAATGCCTTGACGAAGGTGGTACCTGGACACAAGTTACAACACTGCTTGGAGTTGCTGAGTGTTGGTATAGGCTAATATAAAGCCTAATTTATCATTAGCTTATTGTCTAGGGGTTAAAGTAAAAGCCAAATTGGATTAGAAGTCCTAAGTCATAGAGTTCAATTTGACTTTGTATTCTTAGCTGTCATAGGGTCCAATTTGACTTTGTATTCTTAGCCGTCATAGAGTCCTAGTTTGATTCTACTACCTCCCCCTCATCTCTATAAAAGGAGATGAGGGGGAAGAGACAATGTACTTCATTCTTTCGAATACTAATCAATGTTTGGTTAGGGAAATACCTTGTGCTTGTGCTTTACTTTTCCGTCGATTATAAACTGCTGTGGTGTGTGTTCTTCTTGTTTTTCGAAATTCCGAACTAGTAACCATGGTTGTTGGTGATCAAATCCCAACAATAAACTTATATAAACCCACAAGTATCAAAATAAGCCATAAAATTGGGGATTGTGAAGTTTAAGCTGAAAACAAGTAATCCCGTAAGCCCAAATATAAGCTTAAACAAAAAAACACCCCCTGGCTATCTATGTGTGGTTAGTTGAGTGTGATAAGTTTGTTTGTGTATTTAACTTAGAATTTGTGTGGTTGATTGCGTGAGAATGAAGGAATTAGCGGAATCGAGTCGACTTGAGTTTTTTTAATTTTATTTTTAGGGTATGTTTAGTTTTATAAAAGTGTTTGGCAAGACACCTGTTAGGTGGTGTTTGTTTAAACTTACATGTCAGGCGTATGAGCTTATTTGTTTTTGGCTTATGAGCTTATTTTGAGACTTTGTGGTAAGCCCACAAGTCTCAAAATAATCCGGAAAATTGGGGTTTAGGCTACAAACAAATATGCTCATAAGCCCACATATAAGCTTAAACATAAACTCTCGAAGCTTGATGAAAAAGAGCATCAATGCTAGTGAAATTTGGTCTCAATTTAATTCAATTCTTTTTACAGACAATAGTAATTAAATTATATAGAAACTCTAGCAATCAGTAGTCTATAAGGTTTATAAATCCAATTAACACTTCATGAACTCGTTTATCGCTTATTTTATATGCATCCAAACATGTTCTAGTGTTCATTGATGTTCTTTAATTAATGTTTTTTACATTTTAATGCATTTGATCTTTTTTCTTGGTTTATGTGGTAGTTATATCAGCGTTTTGACTTCTTTTCATGTGTGCTTTTCAGTCTGAAGGCAATGACCTGTGAAGCCGAGATTGTGAAGACTCTCTATTATATGCCTTAACTTATTCACTTTATGCCTTAACTTATCAACTCTATAACTCTATGGTATGTAGTAATATATTAGGATTATTAAAACATTGATCTTGTAATCTGATGCTATGCTTGTTGATTCGACTTTAATACCTAAATATGTGATTGCACATGGCTGACTTTAGGATATATCTAAAAGGGATTTTGATACATGGAACTAAACCAATCCTACTTTTAAGGATTTCTAAATCCCTTATATGTGATAGTATACACAAGCGCTGTTATAAGATGCTCCAAGTTGAGGTTTTGAGTTTTATGCCTCCTAGAAACAGTTTAGGATTAGGGTTAATGGCATGTAATAGCAACGTACTTTTCAATTTGAGCCGTTATGAGATACGAACTTTAAAAAGTATCACAATACCCATCCAACTTTTAAAATTTGTGCTATTATCATACTTTTGATGATGTGGCAATGACGTGGCATACCTGAAAGTCTAACACGTGGCACCATTTATAACATGACACGTCATCAAAAGTATGATAATAGCACAAATTTTGAAAGTTGGATGGGTATTATGATACTTTTTAAAGTTCGTATCTGATAACGGCTCAAATTGAAAAGTATGTTGCTATTATATGTCATTAACCCTTAGGATTATATAAGGATTTGGGTTACAATGCATACTATTGTACAATTGTCATCTATTTGAGTTTTTTTTGGCAGATTTGCATTGATTATTCGTAAATTTATGTCATTGATTATTTGCTAAATATGGGTTCACTCTTCCGTTTTGTCTATCTATTTTAATGGTGAACAAGGGTGATCGGCACAATGGTTTGTGCCCCCATTGCGGCCGGTCTTAGAGAGTTGTCTTCATGATTGATCTTTGCTGTTTTTTTAAAAGGTTAATTTAAAATCGCACAACACGATTAGTTAAACTATACATCCACAACTTTTATAGCTACAAGGAATATAAATTAAATCTTGAACATCTAACTACATAGTTATATAAGCTCGAGTCATGTTTCAAGCTCAAGTTATATAAGCCAAGTCGACCTTGAACTAGAACTATATAAAGTTTGATCGAGCTCTAGTCGAGTTTCGAGCATGAGTTTTAGTAGTCAACATGAAGTCGAGCTTGACAATATTCGGTTTGATTACACCATAGTTGGGTCGCTATGCTAATAAGCAACATACAACGAACGTTTGTATCTTCAAGATATAAAGTCATTGTTATTAGTTACGGAGTACTGAACACTTTGTAAGTGATTTTGAATTTGTATCAAAAGAATCTCGAATAAATTACAGGATGGACACTTGGTTGGTTTCGCTATTCGAATGCTCATGAATCATGACTTGAGTAAAGTTAATCAATCAATATTGGTGTGCATCAGTTTTAATGGTTGCAACGTTGGTCAAAAGTCACCTTTCATATGTCAATGCTTTTCTTTCTTCCGATGCGTTAAAAATAAAAACGACATTACGATAAAAAGGAAATGACAATACGTTAAAATAAAAACGACAATACGAGAAATAGTTACGGGATACATACGTCTGAGTATGCGAACTACTTCCTTTGTCTTCTTCGTTAACAATCGATAAATATTGTTCGTTCAATTCGTATAAACGATACGATTGTTGAGCCCTCATTTCAGCGCTAAATGGATCCATGGAAGTGGATTTTTGATTTGGATTGATTATATGTAATGTGTTTGATAAAAGTGGGTATTTATAAGAAAAAAGTAACCAAGATTTTAGTGAAGTTATCAAAGCTAAACCAAACAAGCGGGGTTTTCGCCTCAAATTCTACAACTCCTTATTTTGGTTGAATTTGCGATTTGGTTACTCACCCACACCTAAACTAAGGTTTCGTTTTTTTTTCCAGAGGTTTTACCTCTTTATCTGCAAACCATGCCTGCAGAAGAAAAGGTGCATCTAAGCTCTTCATTTGCAAAGAAGAAGACCATTTGTTTTTTATTTCTCTTGAAGTACTTCTTTCATTCTTTTCTTTTTCTTTATCTTTTTCTCTAGATTATTTCGTGATTTGAGCATTTAAAATTTTACGTCAGTTTTTTTACGTTTGCGTTAGTTTTTTTACCTTTGCGTCGGTTTTTTAAGTTTTCGTCTAATTTTTTACGTTTTCGTCTGCTTTTTTACGTTTTCGTCAGTTATTTTACGTTTTCGTCAGTTTTTTTACGTTTCCGTCTGTTTTTTTACGTTTTCGTTAGTTTTTATACGTAGAAAAAACGTACGAAAACATAAAAAAATAGACGAAGACGTAAAAACAGGCAAAAACGTTAAAAACAGACGAAAACGTAAAATAACGGACAAAAACGTAAAAAAACCAGACGAAAACGTAAAATAACTGACAAAGACGTAAAAATATAAACGAAAATGTAAAAAAGCAGACGAGAACGTAAAAAAACTGACGATAACGTAAAAAACGGATGAAAACGTAAAAAACCTGACGAAAACGTAAAAATCTGACAAAAACGTAAAAAAGCTGACGAAAACGTAAAATAACTGACGAAAACGTAAAATAACTGATGAAAACGTAAAAAAATATTATATATCGTAGAAAAACGAAGAAAAACGTAGAAATCATAGAAAACGGATTAAAATGGATGAAAACGTAAAAAAATGTACAAAAAAGAATAAAGACAGTTAAAAACGTATAAACCCAAAAAAAATATGAATTATTTAATTATTGTAGAAAGAAGTGAGAAGAAGAGGTAAGAAGTGATAAATTATGTCTGAATTTTTGAAAAGCTTAGAAGACCTTTTTACCACTTTTGTCTGCAAAAAAACAAACAAAAAACCTCTGCCCGCCTGCAGAGGTAAGAGGTTAGAAGAGGTAATTTTTAAAAAACAAACAAAGCCTAAGTACAGCAGAATAAACCCAAGTAGTACCATTCATCTCAACTATAGAAACGTTCCTTAAAATTTAATATATCATTTCACTCAAATAAGTCGGCATACACGAATATTCAAAACAAAAAAATCCAAAAAACTATGCAAAAACATAACAAAACGTATAAACAAAATGATATGCAAGTGTGAATGATTCACAATGTCCAAGAATCATAGCCAATTCAAACACTTGGAGATGGATTCGTGAGCGGTTCAAGAGACTTCTTGAGATAATCTACAGCAACAAAAACGTCATCAAACGCCAATGCTCCAACAGCAAACTTCGCTGCTCGGATGTTCACGTGATGGGTAAATTCATTACTTATTTATAGTTAATGGTTTTTCTGGCGTGCTGTGTGTTAGGTTCCTTACTAGAGTCATTTAGCCGTAGAGGTGTTTTGTTGGATTCCCATCTGTGTCCTCTTTGTAATGCTGCTATGGAGGATGTTCAGCATGTTTTCTTTCGATGTGACGTGGCTTGGGTTGTTCTTCGTAAAATTTGTCGTTTGTGGGATTTGGATTGGCAGAAGATTTGTTCTTTCTCGGATTGGGATGCTTGGTTCTTATCCTTTCGGCTTTCTTCCCGTCTCAAGTCTATTTTAGAAGGTGTTTTTTATGTTGCTTGGTGGCGGATTTGGAGGCTTCGAAATCAGTTGGTATTTGACGCTTCGCCTCCTAATCGTTCGACGGTTTTTGATAACATTGTTTCTTGGTCCTTTTTATGGTGTTCTAGTAGATGTAATAGGGT